>JAOWBN010220783.1:0-13227 GCA_028565015.1 Pinguicula moranensis | reverse complement strand
TTAATTATGTGAGACATAATTGGCGAATTTCACGGACGAGAATTAATTGGGTTCTGGTGAGACCACCCAATTTAATTACATTTTAATTGGATTTAATGCGATTAAATTCCGGCTATTAATTTGCGATTGGGCTCGAATTAATTTGAGCCCAAAGGATTAAAATCGAATTGGGCCCAAATTACATTAGGCCCAATTGAAATGAGATATGAATCTCATTCGGTCGAGACAAACAATTCAGCTTCCGTTCTCTTCTCGTTTTTTCTTCGATCGCGACTTGTCGTCTCTTTCTTCGGGGTTGAGATCGGGGGTTGAGAATGGTAGTTGGAGGTGAGTTTTTTTACGTGTATATGGAAGGGTTCCAGTGACTTCCAAGTGCGCGTGTTTTTCATCTCGGTTCTTGTTTTGGTTTGGGAAAACAAAACAAATTTTCCGACCGACCTAATCGCAGTCTATTTCGCCGGACTAGCATCATTTCACTAGCCAGGGAGTGTCCGGATAGAGGTTCTCTTTCTTGGGGATTTCGTGTTCGACTTCTTCCCGTTCGGATCTCGTTTGTCATTCGTGATCTCTGGCGAGTTCATCAAGATTCCGGCGACGACAAAGGTACGTATGGCTTACCTTAAACTCCTAGAACACGGATTACATGTATTTGAGCTCGATTTCCTTGTTTGGTCCGGATTTGAAAGTTTCCAGAATTTAGAAATCGAACTCCTTAGATCCAACAGGTCTAGCAAACGAGCTGAGCAAGGATCCATTAGCCTTACCAAGTGGACCGATCATGAGGCTCCGAGCTAGGAGATTCAAGAAAGAATTAGTAAGACTCATCAAGGAGTTTTGGACCAGTGAGGACATCAAAAGGGACGGCCCCCTCAATCCCAACATGGTGGCTAGTCTAGTCCACTTCATTGAGCGTGTGGAGTAAAGAGGATGCAATATAGATACTACTTCAAGGGACATACCTCTTCAATTTGAGGCAAAGTTTCAAAATGATGCAACTCTTTGAACCATTACATCCTTTCGAATGGACGCACCCCTTCGTGTCTAGACCTCTCATGTAGCTATAAATAGGTCTCTACTCGAAACATTTTAAAGTAGTTTTTGTATCTGATTATTCATCTAGTGAGAGACAAGTTCTCATCTTTCCTTTACGAAAACTCTAGTCTTATCTATTCTTCACTTGGAGTTTAGTGGCGAATTTTTACAAGATCATATCTCTTGGAGTTTGGTTGAGACAACTTCTCTTCAGGGTTCCTCGTAGTGGCGATCTTCTTTTCATAAAACACGTAGGCTTGGTTCCTACTTCTTCTATAGGTGATAGGTCAAATACTCAACAAATTTGCTAACTCGGTCCTTGGGTTTTCGAACCACCAATATTGGTATTGAGTTTAATCACATTGTTAGCTAGGTTTGTATCATTTGGTATCATAGCTCAGATTGAGTAAATTTGGACTACCCTTAATATTGTTGGTTTTTGGTTCTCTATAGCCAAGGGTTCAACTTCTTGTGTGATAAATCTATCCTTTTCTATTCTTTGTATTCCTTGTTTAAAAAACAAGGTCGAGTCAAAAGCAAGGGGCAAAGACCGAAGTCAAAAACAAAAAGGCCTAGAAAAAGAAAAGTCTCTCTTGACCGAAAAGAGAAAAAAAATATTATGCAAGAGAACTCTTCAGGATAGGAACTTCTATTTCCTTGTTTCTTTTCATTTTGTTGAGTACATTATCCTACTACCACTCGAAGGAACTCCTAGATCTTGACCAAGTTCCGACTCTTGTTTTGAGTTGTTGCTAGAGTTGGGAATAGATTGAGGCCTTAGAGTTGTGTAAAGGTTATAAGGAGGACACGAGCGATAAAAGGCAAGAGTGGCGAGATCATTTGAGGAAAAAAGCCAATTTTTATGTGATACACAAGTGTTGTGACCCTTTTAGGCGTAAAAACATGAGCAAGTGGTAAGAAAATTTTGTTTCTAACCATGTTTACTTGTAGGTACAGTGTCTAACAACACGCAAATAAGAGAGACACCACGAGAAGACCTGCCACAAACGGATTAATGGCTTCTCATTCAAGCCATCACGACTCAAATGAGGAGATTGATGGAGGAGGCTCTCGAGCCTTTACACACCTGAATAGATCAAATAGAGACTTGGGAGACCCAAGAACAAACACAAGAATAATAAAACCAAGGGCAAGATGACCATTTAGACGCATGGTCCGTGGGATGTGATGAGGCCTTCCTGCCCTGAGGTTGAGGGGGTCTTGGATTCCAAGATAGGGGTAGGAGAAGGGGTCAACCGAGGAGAAACTATGATCCACCAAGGCATGAATGTGAAAATGATCTAGGTAATGTGAAAACCAAGATCCCATCATTCCAAGGGAAGACCGATGCTGAATTATACATTGAGTGGGAGACCAAATTTGAGATTGTGTTTGGATGCCACAACTATTCAGAGCGTCAAAAGGTAAAACTCGTTGCTATTGAGTTTACTGATTACACTATTGTGTGGTGGGATCAAATGTTGACTACTAAGAGAAGGAGTGGAGAGCCACCTTGGAAGATTGGGATGAAATGATGGCTATCATGAGGAAACGTTTTGTTCCTAACCATTGCTACTGAAGTTAGTTTCAAAAGCTTCAAAGATTAGTACAAGGCTCTAAAAGTGTCGAGGAGTATTACAAGGAGATAGAGAGGAAACCATGGCAAGATTTCTATATGGTCTCAACTGTGACATTACAGATATTGTGGAGTTGCAACATTATGTAGAGATTATGGACATACTCTACCAAGCCATCAAGGTAGAGGAGCAACTCAACAGGAAGGGAGCACGGCAAGGCCAACCCATGGCTACCCCTAGCCCATGGAAATTCAACATCACCAAGTGGAAGAAGCCCGAAAATGAGTCCCAAAGTAAGTTAAGGCCAAATCCACGACGCCTATAGGTACGAATACTCCCTCTACTTCAAGATCTCGAGACATCAAATACTTTAGGTATCAAAGGTTGGGATACATTGCGAGTCAATGCCCCAACAAACGAGCCATGGTGATGAATATTCAAGGAGAGTATGAGTCCGATGAGGAACAAGAGTCTGCCGAGGGAGATACTGCCGAGGATGAGCAAGATGCGATGGTGGGTGATCTACTAATTGCACGGCGAGTCCTTAGCACCCAAGCCAAGGAAGATGATCAAGGCCAATGGGAGAATCTCTTCCACACAAGATGCCTCATCCAAGGGAAAGTTTGTAGCATTATCATTCACGGGGGAAGTTGCACCAATGTGGCGATTCTTACATGGTGGACAAAATTGGCTTGATCACCACTAAGCACCCAAGACCTTACAAACTACAATGGTTGAGCGATTACGGTGAAGTAAACATAAACAAGCAAGTTCTCTTTTCTATCACCATTGAAAAATACAAAGATAAGATATTATGTGATGTGATACCCATGGATGTGTGCAATGTATTGCTTGGAAGGCTGTGCCAATACGACATGAAGGCACTTTATGATGGCTTCACAAATAAGTATTCATTTTCTCTTCGAGGAAGAACCATCACCCTTGTACCCCTTTCTCCCAAACAAGTGCTTGATGATCAAGTGAGTACAAAAGGAAAGAAAGAAAAGGAGGCCAAAAGAGAAAAAAAGAAAGAAAAAAAAGAAAAGAAAGTGAGAAAAAAGAAACTGAAAAAAAAGAGGAAAAACGAAAGTTTGATGGCTCGAAAGAGGGATCTAAAGAGGGCATTATTTTTACAACAAGCAGTCATTGTACTTAGGTATAAGGAGGTCTTTTTAAATACTAACTATCTCGTTGGTTCAATACGAATGAAGTCACTTGTCTTTTGCAAGATTTTGAGGATGTGCTATCCGAGGAGTTACTGCAAGGTTTGACTCCAATTAGGGCATTGAACACCAAATTGATTTCATCTCGGGGGCAGCATTGCCAAACCGTCTATCCAATAGGAGCAATCCAGAAGAAACCAAAGAAATGCAGCGCCAAACCAAACCAAACCAAATATACCCAGTAAAATCCCGCCCTAAGGCGCCAAGTGGAGTTATTGGCCAAGGGATATGTCCGAGAAAGCTTGAGTCCATGTGTGGTATCCGCGCTCTTGGTACATAAGAAAGATGGGACATGGAGGATGTGCACCGATTATAGGGCCATCAATTGCATCACGGTAAAGTATTGTCATCCCATACCTCATCTTGATAATATGCTTGATGAAATACATGGCTCGTGCATCTTTTCTAAAATTGACTTAAAAAGTGGTTATCAACAAATTCGCATGAAGGATGGAGATGAATGGAAAGCGGCATTTAAAACCAAGTACGGGTTGTATGAATGGTTGGTTATGCCATTTGGTTTGTAAAATGCACCGAGCACATTTATGAGATTGATGAACCATGTTTTATGTGCTTACCTTGGAAAATTTATAGTTTTCTACTTCAATGATATTCTTATCTATAGTAAAACTATGAATGAGCATGTGGAACACCTCAAGTTTGTACTTGAGGTACTTAGAAAGGAAAAAAAATTCTATCCTTTTGTATGGACAAGTTGGTTTTTCTTGGTTTTGTTGTAAGTAAGCAAGGGATTGAAGTGGATGAAGAGAAGGTGAAAACCATTCAATAGTGGCCAACACCCACTTAATGAGTCAAGTCCGAAGTTTCCATGGATTGGCAAGCTCAATAGGAGGTTTGTGAAGGATTTTTGCACCATAGCAGTGCCACTCACCGCAGTTATTCAGAAGAACACACCGATCTTGACATTCTTACTCGTGCACAGACGTTAGATAGTCGACCCGTCAGCACTCCCATGGTGGTTTCCCAGTATCTCTCCTAGGACGGTGCTCCACTCACTAATCCAACAATGTATCGCTCTCTTGTAGGTGCACTACAATATCTCATGATCACCAGACCAGACATAGCTTATATTCTGAACTATGTTAGCCAGCATATGCATGCCCCTACTAAACATCATCTTATGGCTGTCAAAAGAATTCTTCGATATGTGCAATGAACACTCTCAATGGGTCTGCGCTTTACTTCCTATTTAGATCCTAGCTCCATTCTTGTATACTCCGGTGATGATTGGATAGGCTGTCCTGATACTCGTCGCCCCACATATGGATTTGCTATCTTCCTTGGCGACAACCTGATCTTTTTGAGCGCAAAGAAATAGCCCACCGTCTTACGCTCAAGTTATGAATCTGAATATTGTGTTTTTGCTAATACTGATGTAGAAGTACTCTGTCTTCAACACTTACTTCATGATCTTGGTATCCCATTATCTCATCCACCCATGCTTCTTTGTCACAACGAGAGTATTGTTTTCCTAAGCACCAATCTGGTCTCTTATACACGAGCTAAATATGTGGAATTGGATTATCATTTCATTCACGAGCAAGTTTTTACCGGTACTATATGCACTCAGTTCGTTCCTTCTCAGTTTCAAGTGGTTGTTATCTTCACCAAAAGCCTCTTTAGAGAGCTATTCACCATTTTTCGATCCAAGCTTCACATAGTTAACAATCCCACGCTTAGCTTACGGAAGGTATTGATCAAGTTGTTGCATCACCAACTACATATGTTGATCAAGCTATTGCATCACCAACTTTATCTCCAGTCGTTATCTTGGACAAATAGAAAGCTCCATCACCAACAGAAATTCTGGAACCTTTACTTCCATACAAAACCACCCAATCAGATAGCAACTCCTTCAAGGATTCAACGGACACCCCTACAAACTCCAAGTAGTCACCTGCAAATCACCTGTAAAGGATACAACAACAAACATAGATTAGCTTACCTCTATTGTATAAATATCATCTCATGTACGTATGAAAAAACACGACAAAAATAATGAAACATTAAGTTCCTCTTTTCTCTTTCTCTATAGCACTCGTAGCCTCACCACTATTTTTAGAATACACGCTTAAGAAATAGGATAATTGAATTCCAGAATTCCGTCTATCAAAACCAAATACCACCATTTGCAGGAAGCATCCGGCGTTTGGATATGAATGAAATCATATGACAACGAGCCGAGATGGTCGCAGTAGGTTTGGGCCTCGACCCAACCCGATTCGAATCCGCCTAATATTGATAGTTCATCTTTTGTCTTCAATGGTAGGAAGAGAGGATGACGCAACCATTTATATAGGACTCACAGAAGACTTGTGAGAGATTTAATAAACTGGCAAATCTTCTTCACAAGAAACTAAAAGTCAAAGTTAGTTTCCAAGCGACATCACGTTTATTCGACAGATCCACAACCACAATCGTAACCAGTATAATCTCAACTAAGTTGGGGTCTGGGGGTTAGATGTACGCAGCCTTACCTTTGTAATTATATAAAGAGGTTGTTTCCATTGCGGCCCATTATGCATTGCGTCATTTGATGTATTGAGTTCCAGCAACTTCACTAATAGAAGCACTGAAATTTAATAGAGTCATTTTGATCTAATCCATTATTAGTACAAAGCTAAAAGAATTGTCAATGATGACTCTTCCAACTCCATTTGTAATGGAAAAGAAATAGATAGACAGATAAAGACACGAATTCTTGTTACCGTGTTATGACGGTTTTATTCATCTACGAATTTTTTTTATTGTTATCTTGTAATATTTATAAAGGTAAAGTTCTTTTCTCTTCAACTTTGACATAACTTTGGCTCTATTTAGTCAATTTTTATCAATCACCTTATTATAAGATTTTTTTCTTATTTGACTAGAATCATACAGTTAGATCCAATAAAATTATTCTCCAGTCACCTTATTAGGGTTCAATCACTTTATCAGTCTTCAAATTATATGTTAAACAAAATCATAATACTTTTTTTTCCCACGAGTAATACTTTATTGACCTCAACTCTTTTAATAATATTTTATCAAGTAAAAACTTGGAACATTTTACATTTTATAATAAATAAATAAATAAAATATCAAAATAAAATTAAAATATCTTAAAATAAAATATAATAAAATACTAAAAAATAAAAACAACAAAATAAGATATTAAAGACGCTGGAAATAATGACAAATAAAATAATAGTAAAAATATTTTAATAATACTAAAAGCAAGTTAATAAAAATAAAATAAGATGATAAAATACAAATAATGATTATTTGTTAACAACAAAATTGGTATATTATGATTCTAAAAAAATGTTTTTCATTTAATTTCTCTATTATTTTATTTTTATATTTTATAAAAAATATTGTTATTTCATTTTATTTTTTTCCAGTAATTTTTATAAGTATTATTTTCCATTATTATTAATAATATTCTATTTCGAGTTGTTTTCGATTTTCTATGTTTACTATATTTTTCTAGATACTTTTTTATTTTTTATTTTATTCTATTCTATCGTGTCTTATAAAGGATAAAATTATTGGTTTATTTATTTAAGGTTGTAAAAGTATTATTAAAAGAGTTTGTTGAGAAAGGTCAAATGATATTTTGTACAAAGTGTAAAATGGTGAAGTAAATTTAACCTATTTATAAGAGGGGCAAAACTGTCTATCGAATTCCTACTTTGAATCCAATTCCATGTCTAGACCTGAGTTTTTTCGCAGAATTTTTTCTCCATTCTTCAAGATCAAAGCTTTTCTTGCCAATCAGCAGTTCGTATGAACTTCGGATCGGGTTTTTTAAAAGCACACCCGCATTCATATGAATTTGTGCTCGACATTTTGTTTGGGTCCAACTCTTTTCTAAAGGTTATCTTTTTTCGAGCGGAAAATTTCACTATAATTCAAAGGTGAATCTATAAAAAAAAATTTAGGGGGTTACAAAAGTTTTTTGGTGTTCATAAAAAAAAAATTAGAGGTAAAAATAAAAAAAATTCAAAGAGTGATGTGTTCTTTTTTGGAGTAGGATGGATGAGTGAAGGTGATGAAATAATTTATCTGCTCAACAGTTATAAAAAATGATACTTTTATTCACTCAAATAATAATAAAATAAAAATAAAAATTAACTATTTAATATACTATAAAATTAACTTTCAATCAAAAATATTAAAACATCTATATAAAATCCTACAATAAAAATATTTAAATATATTTATTTTGACAAAATAAGGCCCAAGGGGGGAGGGAGGCCGTGCTAGGGCCCTCCCCCTCCCCCTCCATCTGCCCTTGCTATAATCCACAATCGACTGGCACTTGCTTATTCAACGCCAGCCAACCGAGACCTTGTCCACGACCACACTGTTCGATCATCGCTTTTTGCTCACCCACCCCATCCATTATTATTTATTAATTTATTTAAAATTCATAAAAAAAATATAATTTTAAAAATGTAGTAAAAATTATAGAAATTTTAATTTTACAAATTACATACACATTAATTTTTTTGTAATACATTTTTGTTTAAAGAATTACTTATCCAGGATATCGATCACTAACTTCAAGGTTGTGGGATAGGTTACTTGTCACTTGAGTTACGAGTTACCAATTACCAATAAAAAAATTTGTAATACTTAAATGATGAATTATGTTAGGGGTGGGCAGCGGAAGTTCCGCATTCGCGCCGCATCCACTTTCGCATTTCTGCGAAAATTCATTTTTGATTTCGCATTCCACTCCACAAGTATTTTGCAGAATGCGGAATCCGCTTCCGCAATAATATGCGGAAGTGGATGTTTCGCACTTTTTTTCAAAAGAAAAAATTCAGCAACAACATATTGCAACAATGAAAAACTTGGCTAGGCTTACAATAATAAATGAGATTCATCATTCGTGGAATAAAAATAGAAACAAGGATTTCAAAGAGAAATAGTGAATGGACTTCATTTTAATAATCTGAAATGGCCAATCTCATATTAATTAGAATGTTATGATGAACACTGAACAATTTACAAAAAAGTTCAAAATGTCAAATGTGAACAGTTTAAACTTTGAATAAAAAATCAGAATAACCACTGAGCGTTTATAACAATTGGCCATTGGGTATTGTCTGCTGAAAGAACAATAACACATCACAATTTATGAACAAGAAAATCGCTGAATGTTTTTTTTTTTTTTAATATTTTATTTTGCGGTGCGGAATGCGAAAACACCAATTTTTTGTAGCCGACTCTGCATTCCGCTCCGCTAAATTGCAGAAAGGCCTAAAAAACTTTCGCATTCCTCTCCGCTTCCGCGCCGAAGCGGAGTTTGCGAATGCGGCGTGCGGAAACTCCACATCCGCTACCCAGCCCAAAATTATGTATTAAATTTTATTCCATTAGATTTTATTTTTGAAGATTTCCCTAAACATAAGATCCTGTTTCTCCAAGAGATCCACAATCCACGAACGTACTCAATATATTCCCAACTAAGTTGGGGTTTGGGGGGTCAGATGTATGCGGCCTTACCCTTATAATTATATAGATAGATCGTTTTCGTTACGATCCAATATGCATTGCGTCATTTGATGTATTGAGTTCCAACAACTTCACTAAATAGAAGCACCGGAATTTAATAGAGTCATTTTGCTATAGTCCATTATTAGCACAAAGTTAAAAGAATTGTATTCTTCTAACTCCGTTGACAATGGCCAATGTTTCTCCAACAGATAAAACACTGCAAGAGTTTCGATTGTCCATCTTATAATTTAAATAAATAAAAATTATTTTTTAAATTTTTTAAACACTACTTCGCTTCTAGTTCTAATTTTCCATTGTTCTCGTAATGACTCAATAAATTGTCCAATAAGCTTCTTAAATTTTCTAATAAATTATTTCTAACTTTTTTTAATTACAAACCATCTTACTAACACACAACTTATCCAAAGTAGTATCACTAAACTCTTGACACCAAGTCAATCAGTACATTCAATTAGTTTCACTTGGAACCTACCCTAATCTGGTTCTCTAACAATATCTATTATGCTGAGAAATTACTAACAAGGTGTAATAGAGAACCCTGACGGGTTGTCTTAGCGGTGAAGACCGAGATCATCATGGCTTGCCTATAGGTATCGTGTTCGAATCTCGCAGGCGACGATTTCCCCGGCATGTGGAAATGCATTGTTGAGACACGCGTCAGGGCCACGTCCCACGGACGCTGGTTCGATCCGCTCGCATTTAGCCGATCCATGTGTTGTGGACGCTGTACATGAGTCCCTGTAGATTAATCGGTTACTACAATAGTCGGATACCATAGTGCCAAAAAAATAAGGTGTAATAGAGGATGTGAAGTTAACAAGAGAGATATTCCTCCTATCATGAAGCTTACCACCGTTTATATAGTACATTGCATTAAAAATATTATAATACACTTCTAAGCTTGTAGAGTAAGCTTGGATATTTCAATCCTTTATAAAGTATAAAGTACAATATGTATAAAAATTATATGGGCCAAGAGAAATTACAATAATAACAAGATTAGGGCAAATTTGAATACAATTTGAATGCTTGGCATAGATGTGGCAAATCCAGAAGGGAATAAAATATTTTTAAGAAAATATACCCCCGCAAAAGAAGTTATTTTGGTACCGAGAGAGCTAACTAACATGCTTAAATAACAAATTTTGCCTAATGATGATTAGGCCCGACTACTGAGACTGAATTTTGTCACATGTTGCGTTTACGGTTCCCACTCCACTACCATTAATATTTCAATGAACTTTCTCATATTTTCAATTAAATGTTTTATTTATTTACTGTTCCTATATTATTAACTGCAGTCTGCAGCCAGCACCTAACTAATCAACAGCAACAAGGATTCTATTGAGTTCGTGTTCGTGGGCCGTTGAGAAGTTACTCGTGGAGTTAGTTACAACACCTGATCAATATTCTCCTTGTTGAGATTTTGAGTTCGAATCGCTGTTCGTCATCACCAAATTTCGAATGGAGCAACAGAAATGGACTCTGCATCAGTTTCAATGATTATAAAACTAAATTTCAGACTAAAAAGCTTCTAGTGTTCCATGTTAGTGTAACGTCTCATTCTTCCAAGAAAAAGATTGGATTTTGAACGAGTTGGAAAAATTGAGAAGAAGAAAGAGAAGACAGAAATAGTTTAATGGAATTTTTTATTATTTTTTTTGGTGATGTGACACGATTCTTGCGATTCTTGTGATTCTTCTTCTTGCGCTATATCAGTTCCGTTGTCACAACACTGATAAAGCTTTGTCTTGGGAAATTCTTCTTTTCGGTTCCCATATTAGGATTCCAATCTGAATGCTATTGAGATTGAGATAACATAAAATATTTTGACGTATGTGAAAAGTGGTGTGAACTACATTATTGGTGGCACCGAATTCAGAAAACATACACAGAAAGCGAATAAAACTCGCCGCAAATAATCTGAGCCCATGCGTTTCCTCCCAATTTGCGTTCGAATAAAGCCGTCGTTGGTGTCATGTCACTTCATAGACACGCAAAGCGGGCCACAGCCGTCGTTATTCGCGTCACGGGGGATGAATATAGAGAGTATTTTATTTTTGTTTCTAGTGGAGTGGTGGATGGAATTCTGGTGATCCAAAATCCTTTGACTCGACTTTTTTAACATGGGAAAATTGTCTTATTGAATTTTCAACAAAATAATTAGGAAGCGAACCTGTGAACTTGTCCATATTCGAGGAAGGAGAAAAGATTTTTGAGTGAAATCGACAGAGATATAAATCTAGTGAATTATCCACGTGTTTTGTAACTTTAAAATTTTAATTTTATTAAAATTATTTCAATATCAGTGCTTTAAAATTTAATTATATTAAAAATTTTGAATACAAATATTATTTATATAAATATTTTTATTTTTTCATAGTTTTTTGCCAACAATCAAAAACTTCAAAATAAGAAGAGAAGAGAAGGACAAGTAAATAGAGGTAAAAAAGGCCCTCCAAGAACAAATACGCCGAACTCAAATTCAGAATCAACTCTACTCTCTAGCATAAGTCATCATACAAATCCATAGCCCGGGATATGTTTGGAGCTCAAAAAAAATAAAGATGAATTTGTTCCACATTGTTCATATAGACTATACAATTCTAGTGAATGTTATGTTATTCTATGAAATTCATGTTTTGTGAAGTTACCAACTTGTCCTTAAATGGATTTGTCTGAATCGTTTATTATATTTCATCGTGTGGTTAGATGTGTGACACGTGAAAACTGATTGCTTTAAATTTGACCGTTTGATTCTGTTTTTAATCCAAAGGCCGAAATTGTTTGGTGTATATTATGTCTTTAATCCTGACCGTGCATATTTTTCTTGATCATGCGACTCATAAGAAAAGCTTCCTGTGGAATCTTGCTTGATATATCATGTTCGTTCATATTTTGTGTCATCTAAAGGATGGAAATAAAACTTCTTCAAGAAGCTGAATCTCGATCGACATTTAAATTTGATCCGTTCTTTATCTGACAACATCTGACGGCTGGTATTATGCGGTGATATTGATACAATCTGAGCCATCCATTTGGAAGAGATCTGACGGACCGTATCTTTACATATTGACAACAAATCTTGATCGTTGATTTCGGTTGATTCAACGGCTACGATGAAGCAAATACATATGGTATAAAAATATACTGATCGAGAGAACGTTTCACTTTTCGATACACTCATTCTCTCGATTCTCTCCTTCTCGTCGCACAAACTCCTTGTTCTCGACTGAAATCTTCGAGTTTTTGGCTTTTTCAATTGGCTACTTAGCTTTGTTTCTACACGGTCTATAATCGTATAGTGTTATCTTGTTTGCGACATTTGTTTTGGCCGTATTTCTTGCGAGGTTTGTTGGTTGTGTTCTGTAGTTGTAACTTGAAATGCTTTTTTGGAGATTTGGAGGACTAATCGAAGCTACATGAGCATCCAATTCTGGAGCTCAAAGTGGATTACCCAGAATCTAAGGATTTGGCGAACCATGGGCATTATATCGTTTCTTCTTACTTATTTTAGTTCTAATTTTTCGTTTACCAAATTTTCAATCAAACTAACCATTAAACTTTTCTGATTCAACGAGGTCCGACTAAAATCTCAACAATTCAAATTCTGTTTTTCCTCCTATTTCTCCTTTCGAAGCTTCAATATAAGTGTTTAGAGATTTATTTCTGGTTATTTTTCTTTATTTTTTCAATCAGAATTAAAATAAAATTAAATTAAGTTGGTATGAATCATTAAATTCTCATTCTGCTTGCCCCTGTTTTGCGCAGCCTTCTTAAAATTATAAGTGGCTTTTAAGAACCTCGAACTACGAGATTGATGAGTTATTTTTTGAAAAAAAGGTGCTTATAATCCACTTATAATT
>JAOWBN010220772.1:0-13227 GCA_028565015.1 Pinguicula moranensis | reverse complement strand
AGGTGACCTGTGTAACATAGTATGGTCGTTACGTTCCTTAGATACGCAATCTTGTTTGACCAGAAGCTGTAGTCTAGTCCAGGACATTGGCCAGTTGATTCAAGATCGATGAACAAGCGTAGGGGGATGAAGTTTACTGGTGCCATTTCTGCAAGTATATTCAGAGATGGACATTAGGCACAATTTTGAATTAGGTTATCTTTGAGAGATTGGAGTTATGTATTTCGTTCGAAAATGTCGCTAAGGTCGTAATCATCACATCCTACATAACCATAATTTCCTAAGACTACCTATTTTTTATGTTTTGAAACATATTCATGCAAAAACGCGTAGTAACATATACTTCCAAACGTATTTTGGAGCGAAAGAATTGTTCATAGGAGCAATTCGATGGTTTTTGCTTTAGAGCATTTTTGGTATTATTTTAAAATGTTCTGGCCAGACGGACTGGCTGAAATGGAAGAGTTGATGAACAACATTTCATTTTTCTTAGTAACGCGAAGTTAGAAAGAATTTTTTTGAATATATCAAAAGAATCTGAATGTGTTCAGAATTAATCCTTAATCGATTTGGTAAACACCCAGATAGTGATCTCGTACTAAATTTTGGATTATCAGCTTCCTAGACAGTGTTACCATTCTTCATAAAAGGCCCAGATGTATGGTGGGGCTCATATGTCCCTCTTAATAACCAACCCTAGACAGTCTTTTATGAGCACGATTATGGTGGTTTTCTTTTGAAGGTTTCGAAATAATTATGGTAATGTGATTTTGATTACTATAATTGAATTATTAACGCATAGTTAATAATTAAGTGTTTAGTAATTTTATTAGATTTGAGACAAATTCTCTAATAAAATTATTTTCCTAGGCCACATAGACATGCTTGAAAATTAAATAATGGTGCACATAACATTTAATTTAATTTCTAAGTCATATATAAGCATGCTTTAAATTAAAATTGCACCTAGCATGGAATTTAATTTAAAACTTAAACATGCATTTCTAGGAAATAATAAGAATTTAAATTAATTGCACTAAGCATAATAAATTAAATGCTAAGCATGCATACTAGAAATATATAAAAGCACTTAGCAATTTAATTCCTAATTCATGCATATCTAAAATTATTTAACATATAAATAAAATGTTGGTCATTTAAAATATTTTATAAACATAGAAAATATTTTAAAATTTGAAATTTTCGAAAATTTCAGCCCAATTTAGTGAAATGGGCCGTAAAAGGCGGCCCATATAGAAAAATTGGTGGGAATGGGCCTGTCTAGGCCCATATCCCACCTAGTTCTCGATTTGGGCCGTGTAATCGGTAAAATTGACCCGCCCAAATTTTTTTTAATATACTTATATATATAAAATGAAAAAATATATATAAAAGGATTAGGGTACCCGTCCGTCGCTCGTCGATTTCGGCAAAGATATTTGTTACCTCTGGATCGCGCGATTCTCGCGATCCGTTGCTATCTCTTGAAGGTCTCTGTGAGATCCGTCCGTTTTTGAGGTGTCGCCGCGTTATGTCATCACCCATCGCCCGCCACCGCCGTTAGTCGCTGTCCTATTTTTTTTGATTTTGCCTCTGCGAATTTGCTGCCGTCCGCCGTGTTTTTCTGTTCCGTTGATGCCGTCAGTCGTCTGGGGGGCTGAGGGACGCCGCGAGTTGCCGCTATTTCGTCGATACGAATGGCGGTCGGTGGCGTGTGGCGTACACGCGCCGCCTCGGAGTTCGTTTTTCGGCGGAAAACTTTGGCGAAAATGCTGGTGTCGGTCTCCGACGACGTTTTTGGGTGATGACGCGTCGTTTGCACGGTGGAATACAATCTGACGGAAATGTCGTCGGAAATCGCTTGACGACGGCGCGTGACACACACACGCCTGTCACTGTTCCGGCGGCGCGTGACAAACGTGCCACGACGGCGATGAACAGTGCGGCGGACGGACGGCGTTAACCGAAAACGAATATCGAAAAATAAATCGAGTTAATAGCAATAATAGAAACAGTAATTATTTGAACAAATCAAATAACAACGAATCAATCCATATCCTGGATTGGCTCTGATACCACTGTGGATCGTAATTAACAGAAGAACGAATCTATTGATGAATATCCATTGGAACGGATCTAAGGATCTACTACTAAGTACGAAACATGTATTCGATACCTGATTGGTGCGTAAGCGTCTCTGGATCGTAATCTCCTGAATTGAATTGATCACGTTGAAAGGGGCTATAAAAGTCCATTTGATATCCACAAACCAAATCTCCTCCCCGAGGGTGATTGGGAACATGCCGAAAGAAAACTTATTATTTCTGGTTTCTCAACGCATGAGAGTTGTGAGTTGTGTAGTATAATCTCTGTAGGCACGTAGCATTTATATAGAGATTCAACTGGGTAGTTAAACGGGCTTGTGGTTAAGTGAGCTTAAGGTTTAATTAATTAAACACATTAATTAATTAATCCAACAATAACTATTTGCAAATTGACGTCGCAAAAGTAGAAAAAGTTAGGGTTCAACGGATTGTACCTCAAATTCTTGTGAAATGCGAGTAAAAAGGAACGATAACACATTTCCTTGCACCGAGGGATGTTTTCAAGTGACTCGCCGGCGGTTTGGATGGGTGGTGCCGTGAATGAGAAAATGCAGTCAAAAGAATGAGAGAGAGATACGGTCTAGATTGGAAGAAGAAATGAGAAAGCAATTGCAAGTCGCGAAGAGGTAGAAAATTTTTAAGCTTTAAATTTTTTTTATTAATACCAAAATGGGCGGGAAAGCCAAACCGCCTTTGAGCCCGGCACGACACTACCAAAAAATGGGTGGGCTCACCTTGCCTTTTAAAATGGGCGGGCCAGGCCTACTGTTCTTTTTTGCCGGGCGAGCGGGGACGGCCCATATTGTCACTCTACACGGAAATGATTGGGAACCATTGGCAAAAATGTATTTTCACTTGATTTTCCGGGGAATATGTTCTAATTTATTTTTCCTTTCTCATGCGCCTTCTGAAGAAATTCTCCCACGTTCAAATTTAAAAAAAAAATCTAACATAGCCTGTTCTTTGGTTGAATTCGTGACCTATTAAAAATAGGCCATTACAGAGGATGGCCCGTAGGAAACAGTGGTTTACAGATTTCGCATTTGCAATTTGCTGAACACCCAATCTTTGGGGAAGGCTCCTAGGAATGTATTGATACGATTAAAGGTGAAAATTTTCATAATGAACAACTAAGTTTGGCTTGATCCAAGCTTGGTTATTTAATTTTAGAAGATCATAGTTTTGTGGATGAAACGGTTTAATTAATTACTTTTCATAATGAGTTCTAGAGGGTTGAGTATATGTAATTTATATAAACAAAAGTGGCTGAAGATAAACCTAATCTACTGACAAACATCTATCCCATGTGCTGTACAGGTGACTCCTTGGAGTTTGTAAGGGTGGTCTCTGAATGCTTGTGGGAGTTGCTGTCTGATTGTGTGTTTTGGTGTGGCAGAGAAGTTTCCAGGATTGCAGCTGTTGATAGAGCTTTCTGGTTGTCGAAGATTGCGTCTGGTGATGCAACAAGGGTTGTTAAGGTTATTCAAAGTTGCATCAAGTATTAAAAGTTCATTTAAGTAAAAGCAAGTTGATGTTTGTGCATATGGTCGCAGTTGGAGGAATATGTTGTTGTTCTTCATTGTAAGATTACTAATCCTCCAATCAATTATTTAGGGTTGCAGGGTTGGGGCATCTTGGAAATCGATTATTGATGTTATACGAAAACCTCTTGATACATGGGAGAATCAGTTTAGGCCGGCTTATATTCCTTACCAGTCTTCCAACCCATGCCTTATATTCCTTACCAGTCTTTCGGAGGCCGGCTTATATTCCTTACCAGTCTTCCAACCCATGCCTTACCCTTGTTTCAGTTCAGGCACCTAAAGCAGTACTGAGGAAAATTGTACAGCTACACCGACAATTTTTAGGGGGGAGGGGGCAGATTGGAGGGAAGTAGAAAGTTGGTTTTGGTGGGGGTGAAAAACCATTGGACGAGCTAAGGACACGGGGTGTTGGTGTGGGTGGGGATGAATGTTCAAGACTTTGGACTCTTCCAATATCGATATCATTGTTTAAAATTCATAATTTTTGGCAACAGTACCAATAATATCGTTAAAAATGATAATGAGTGTAGGTGTGAAGGCATTTTTCCTGTTTCTTTTAATATTAAAAAATAGAATTACGATCAGAAGTCAGAATCACAATGACACAATATGAGTTCTAGTATTCTGATACCCAAAAATTATCATTCTAATTTGTTTGTAGGTGTTTAGTGTAGAGAAAATAGTTTTTTTTTGGCAAAGTTGAAAGACAGCGTATTGTGACAATTTGTTTTTTACCGGATAAACAATCATTGTGACATACTTGATTTGGAATGTTACAGCCATTTATTTCTTTTATAATTCGTCATCTTTCAACGAATGACGAAGACAAAAAAATGTGATTTTTTGGGGGTAATTAAATAAATGTGATGCTAATGTTTGAGCGACTCAATTGGTTTTCTAACTAGTATAGTAGTAAACTAAAGAAAATGATGTTACAGATTACCGGCCAATATTCCAAAGGTTGTCTTTTTTTTGGCAAAAATAATCTACATACAAAATCAAAAGAGTGGCAAATAATAGGCATTATTAGCAAAAAAATCCATAACCGAACACACAAAAGAACAAATTTAACAATAGCTCAAACTCGTTTCACGCCGGAAAAACATAAAATCTCAGCACATCTTTCAATATCAACAATAGAAGAAAGTGACGTGAAGGAAGCATAAAGGATCGTGCCAGTAACCAATATTGGCTAAACGATCCTCACAAAAGCTGGCCTTATGGAAAAAATGCGTAGGACCCTTCCCTATGTTTTTCTTTTTTCTTTTGTTAGATATGTAACACTGTAACACCGCAAATATAAAGAGCTTTTAGTAACCCCCAGATGATTTTCATTTTAGATTCATTTGTAGATATTTTTCTGATTATGTAACCATTAGTTCTAACTATGGAGATCTTTGGCCTATTGGTTGGAGAGATAATTAAATCCCAATAAGTTAACAAACCAAATCCTCATCATTTCACCTATTTATAAAAGCTCATTATTTGGAAGTTCTATTGAAACATAAAAAAGATTGTCTAGTACTAAAAAATAAATACCTGAAACTAAATAATACATGGTCGTCAATTGAAAAGAAACAAACATGTTAACATTATGCACTTGCAAAAATAAATAACATCTCATTAATTGGAGTATAGTAGGGGTAGATATCCAGATAGGGCTAAACGATCCGGGATCGGACCGCTCACATAAAAATGGGTAATGGGCCAGCCCAATCATTTTTAAATGGTTGGGGCAAGCCATGCTGGTGAAAACAGGTGGGACGGGCCATTTTTTTTTGTCGTGCGGTGCCGAGCTCAAATTTTGAGCCCGATAGGATGGCCAAGTCTGCCCATTTAGTAAAAAATAAAATAATAAAAAAAAATTAAAAAGAATTTGGGCTTGGTCAAGCAGTTCCATAAGGACATGATCCAGGCTGGCACAACCAATTTGCCTATCTCTATCAAGGGTAGAATGGGTGGTTATAGAGAGAATGTCTTACTTCTCTCTCAAACCTGCTTAGAATTCATCGAAATTGAATTATGAGCAACATAGAACTCATAACTTGCCGACCTTGCAAGAACTTTCAGCCTCAATCTTGAACCTCAACAATTTTCACCGCATAATGGTAGATCTCTCAGCGCTCGATCCCACCGACGACATTCCGGAGCCTTCAACGTCATAAGAGATTGATGGGGTTGAAATCTGCTGCCAAAACTCTTGGGCCATCGAAACCTAAAGGAAAGGAATGGGCCATGGAGCCTTCCCACATAGCCCGATCACAGAGAAATGAGAAGCCAAGATAAAATAATAGCCAACCAATTGGGTCATGTGGAAAATATGTGCCAAAGAAAAGACACCACCTGCCTGTATGTGCCCAACCCAAAAGAAAGTATCTCTTACACATAACGAGTGGAAAACAAGGTGTCACTTTCAACCAATCAAATGGAAGCAAGCCTTCACCCATTTCCTTATTAAAAAGGGACGACCAAGAGCGAATGAAAGGGGGCAAAATTTGAGAAAAATTAGATAGAAAATAGAGAAAATATTTGTAATAGATTCTTGTTCGTAACTTCGGTCTAAGGGATCCTATAGCGCGAAAGGGTGAGCCCCTTTTTCCGGAGAAGCGGGTATAAAAATTCTGTCAATATTCATCTTCTATTATTCCACCTCTTTGCCAGCAACGTCGGGAGAATAAGTCGAATTTGGTAAAGGAATAATTTAGGATCCAAGTGTAGCCCCTGACCCCGAAGATCACTTATTTTCTTGAGTTGTCAAAAATTTTACTTTTATATTATTTTTTATTCGTATTATCTTCACTATATCTCATTATTTAACTTTTGGATATATTTTAGTATTTTGTCAACTTTATAATCTATCAGGTTCAAATCTAACCGTACCAAATTGGCGCCCTCTGTGAGAACTCAATCAAAAATATCCATGGTAATCAATGGATAAGGCGACACCAGTTCTCAACCTGAAAACATCAATGATCGAGCACAACTTAATTCCGGGGGCCATTCAGAATTAAATCTGCAGCCCCCTGTGGCCCCAGATTCATCCGCTCCACCTTCAATGATGGACGCCAACCTCGCACGCTTAATGTTGGAATTTAGAAATGAAATCCAAAATGACATTAACAGCATGTTTATTCGCTTCGGAGGTAGAGACCTCCATCCTCCAACACGCACACCTCTCACCTCCCAACTTCCAGTGACTTTGAGTAAAGCTTTCTACAAAAGCATACAGCAAGAAGTCGTGGCCCTCACACCTGCCAAGCTCGATCGCCCTCCCAAATACTCTGGCGACATGGATCCCCAACAACACATTAAATCCTTTACGCTATACATGGAAATAACACCCATATCGGAAGCAGCCGCTTGCAGAGTGTTCATCTTAACCTTAATCGGTGCAGCCCAGGACTGGTTCTTATCCCTCCTCGAAAAATTTATTTGGAGTTTCAAAGAGTTAACGACTCAATTCTCGCAAGCATTCGAAACTCAACAACGAGTGGATCAAGCACCTGTACACCTTTTGAAGCCACACTACCATAAAAGGCCCGAGGAACCTCTGCGTGACTACCTACAATGATTCAACCATGCGCGTATCGAAACACTTGGATTATCCCTCCCTCTGCGAATTAATGCACTACTCCACGGACTCCCGTACGAATCTCTAACGGCAGCCTTGACAGACGATCCCCCATCTAACCACGAAAAATTGAGTGAAATTTGCGGGAGACATATCCGACTAGAAGAAATGCACGGGACCACCTAGAGGAGAAAGGATTCCTCTAGAGTCGCAGGCACCTTGGAGGCTGTGGCAACCGGAAGAAAAATGAAGGACTAAGCCATCCCATGCCACCATTAAAAAAATTGATGAAACCCCAAAGTGACGGAAGTACAAGAAATATCATACACTTCGAGCAACCCAAAGCGATATTTTATGGGCCATTAGACCCAGTGGACTCTTAGTAGCCCCAAAAAAGAAATGAAATCAAGTAATAACAGGAAGCATCTTGAACGTCACTGCTAGTTTCACAAAGATTACGGGCATTCCACGGAGTACTGCCAGAATTTACAGAATGAGCTAGAACTCTCGGGCAGGATATCTTGACGAATGGATATATTCCAATCCCAAGAATTACATACCGAGAAACACCCGCCCCGGACCAATGACGAAGAAGGAGATGATCCCAAAGGAAAAAAAGTTTGCATAGCAATGATTACCGGGGGTCATATGGACGAAGGAACTAGCCGCACCCGCAAAAGAAAACAACGGAGATTTTTACAAGTAGCCAGGGTACACTCAGAACTCCCAAGGCCCCCATTCAATTTAGTGATGAAGATCTTCAGACATCTGAATCTCACACCCACCCTATGGTAATTACCATCGAAATCAGCCACTATATCGTTGATAGAGTCTTTGTTGATCAAGGAAGTGCTTCACACATTCTATCCATGGACGCCTATCAGCAAATGGGACTAGACGTTGCTGCTATACAAAGCACTGCTATATCTCTACAAGGCTTCGGGGCTGCTGAGGTTAAAACTATTGGAACAATAGAGTTACCCACCACTTTGGGCCAGGGACAAAAGAAGAAAACCCTTCCAGTCACCTATCTAATCGTTGAAGCGCCATTCTCATACAACGTAATTTTAGGACGTCGCAATTTATTTCAACTAAAAGCCATAGTCTTTACTTATCATATGGTAATGAAGTTCCCAACGAACCACAGGATAGGGCAAATTCATGCAAGCCTTCATATTGCTAGTATCTATTACGAAACTTCCTTAAAGAGGGTACGCCCACAAGACGATAGAGCCCCGCAAAAATACCAAAAGGATGATGAAAAGATCCAAAAAATGTTTCAAATCTCGGAACCCGAATCCTTCACCCCTCTCGACTTCAAGGAAATTATACTCTTTGAAACCAACCCAGAAAAAAACTGTTCGCATTGGCACGAACTCAGACTTGAGCTAGAAATAAACCTCATACATCATCTTAAGAAGCACGCGGACATATTCGCATGGACGTCGACAGATTTCCTTGGGATCAGTCCAAGCGTCGCTATCCATCGACTCAACATCAACCCAGGAACAAAACCAGTACAACAAAAAAGAGAAATTTTGGCCCGGAAAGAAACAAGATCATTAAAGAGGAAGTACAAAAACTTCTTTAGACCGGTTACGCAGAGAAGGCACAATATTCAGATTGGCTTTCCAACGTCATTGTCGTCCCAAAATTTGGCATAAAATGGAGACTTTGTGTTGACTTCACCGACCTCAACAAATATTGCGCCAAGGACTCATACCCTTTACCACCAATCGACTGAATTGTTGACTCCATAGCCGGATGTGAATTTTTCAGAATGATGGATGCCTTTCAAGGCTACCACCAGATATTCATGGCACCTAAAGACAAGTTGAAAACTACATTCATCACAGAAGATGGGATCTACTGTTATATGATTATGCCATTCGGACTTAAAAACGTGGGCACCACATATCAAAGGATGATCAACAAACTATTTCAAAAACAAATAGGCGACACTATGGAAGCATATGTGGATGACATGTTAGTCAAAAGTAGAAGGGCAAATGATCATATAACCCATTTAACTGAGGCTTTTGCTATCATGCGACTGTATCATTTGAAGATCAATCCCACCAAATGTACATTCGGTGTAAGAAGTGGGAAATTTTTAGGATACATGGTGTCTGAGAACGGAATCGAGGCTAACCCTGGAAAAGTTTCAACCATACTCCACGTGACACCGCCCCGAAACCTTCATGAAGTCCAACCTCTGACAGAAAAAAGGTTTCCCTTGGTCGATGTATCTCACATCTTGGAAAAAAAGGTCTCCCGTTCTTCAAAGCAATTCGTAAGGGAAAGACGCTTGAATGGACGGAGGAATGTTCTCGAGCATTCCAGAAATTGAAAGATTATCCAAGCTCTCCTCAAACCTTGGCAATTCTACAACCACAAGAAATCCTATTCATGTACCTAGCCGTATCCGAAGAATCAGTAAGTGCTGTCCTTGCTCGAGAAGACAAAAACGCGCACAAACCCATCTACTATGTGAGCAAAGTACTGCACAGAGCCTAAACAAGATACCTAGAGATTGAAAAGTTTTCCCTGCGGCAAAGCGGTTACGCCCTTACTTCCAATCACACACTATTGTTGTCCTTACCAATCAACCCATGCGACAAACCCTTACTAAACCAGATGCCTATGGGTGACTGGTAAAATGGGCAGTAAAGCTCTGCAAGTATGATATCACGTACAGAACACGTAGCTCCCAAAAGGCACAAGTACTCGCTGACATCATTGTAGAGACTACCCGGACCTCTAGCAGCAAAGCATCATGGAAGCTCTTTGTAGACGGATCAGCCACCACACTAAGGGATGGTGCCAGAATCATTTTAAAAGAAGACGAAGGAGAAACAATCCAGATAGCAACCTTACTAGATTTTTCCTTTACAAATAATACTGCGGAGTACGAAGCCCTAATCTTAGGGTTCAAGGTGGCCGAACAACAAGGAATTAACCGCATCGCTGCATGTACCGACTCACAATTGGTATTTGAACAATATAGTGGGACATTCAAGGCCCACGAAGCAACCATGGTTAAATACGTTGAGAAACTTAGAAGCCTCACTCAGACATTCTCATACTTCAAGCTGTGCCAAATTCCACTCATAGAAAATATTACCTTATCCAAACTTTCCACCCAACTCGTGCCCAAAGATAAGCAAACAATACAAATATTCATTCAGAAGAAGTCAACAATTGCATAATCATCTTTGGACTAGATTGTTATGACACTCGATCCAGCCAATTGGACGATGCCACTTCTCCAATACCTAAAGGAAGGAATATTACCTTCGGACAAAAAGGAAGCCCGCCAAGTACGAACCCGAGCCTCAATATTCATGCTCATAGATGGCGAGCTATACAAATGAAGTTTTGAAGGACCTTCTCTTAGATGCATAGTTCCTCCCCACATACAACCTTTTATAGGAGAAGTGCATGAAGGAGAAGGAGCAAGTCACATCGGAGGACGAGCCCTGATCACTAAGATTCACCTTCATGGCTTCTACTAGCCTACCATGTTACGCGATGTGCTCAGTTACGTCCGCCAGTGTGAAAAGTGTCAGAGATATGGAAATTGGTCAATGCGCCCCAATATCCCCATGACCAGAGTATCAGCGACTTGTCCGTTCGACACTTGGGGAATAGATATCATCGGACCCCTTCCTCCTGCCCCAGGACAACGATGCTTTATCATCATTGCCACTGAAATTTCACCAACTGGGCAGAAGCCGAGGCAGTAGCTAAAATAACGAAAAAGGAAATGATCCGCTTCCTATGGAGAAATATAGTCTGCCGATTTGGTGTCCCCAGGATATTAATCTCAGACAATGGAACGCAATTCCGAGGAGACAAAGTCGCAGAAGGGTGCAAAATCTTGCAGGTTTAACATTGTTTCACATCCGCATATCATCCTCAATCCAACGGGCAAGTAGAAGCCATAAATAAGGTAATACAACTAGGATTGAAAAAGAAGTTGGGTGAGCAAAAAGAAAACTGGGCAGAAGAATTACCTGGCATCCTATGGTCCTACCGAACCACAACCACCAACTCAACCAGAAATACCTTGTTCTCCCTAACATACAAATCAGAAGCTGTTTCCATCACTGATGTGAGCTATGGAGCATACCGGGTTACCTCGTACAACCCTCAAGAAAATCAAAGAAACCGTTTTACCGATCTGGAACTTCTAGAAGAAGTTAGAGATCAGGCCTACCAACAAATATCAAAATATCAAAACATCAAAACCACTTTCGAAATAGACAAACACAGCGAAAGGGAAAAGAAGAACTACAAGAAGGCGATTTTGTTCTGAAAAAAGTTATGGCCCCTAGCAGTCAGGGAAAATTTCAACCCACCTGGGAAGACCCTTATCGCATCAACAAATGATTCCCAAATGGAGCATACAGACTAGCGACTATGGAAAGAAAATACCTTAGCCATTCTTGGAACCAAAACTGCCTCAAAAAATTCCACAAAAAAGACGTCATCGCCATAACGTGAGACACAAAAAAAAAGATGTCAGCGCCATAACGCGAGAGGCGCTGAAAAAGACATTTTCTCCATAATGCAAGAAATGCCAAAAAAGACGTTTTCGACATTACGTGAGACGCGCAGAAAAAGATGTTTTCACCATAACGTGAGACGCGCCAAAAAAGACATTATTGCCATAACGCGAGATGCGCCAAAAAAAGAGGGGGAGAAAAAAAAGAAGAAAAAAAAGGAGAAAAAAGAAGAAAAAAGAGAGAGAAAAGAGAAAGAGAAAAAAAGAGAAAAAGAAAAAAGAAAAAGAAAAAAAGGAGGAAATAATTACAGCGGAATGGCAGAACCAAAAGATTCTGATGAAGCCAAGATTCTGACCAGAAACAACTACTGCAGAATAGCAGAGCCAAAGATTCTGATCCATAAACTTTTCACAATTCCTACATCCATGATCGTCCAACCCACAACCCTTAGCCCAAAACAAATAGCCCATGCAAAATATGATCAAGGGCCCATGACCAGAAACTTAAAAGCCCAAAAATACTAAAAATCGACCGACCACCAGGACCACACTAAAGTTGTCCCTCTCACCCACAAAATAAGTGCTAGAAATAGAAAAGGCGTGGAGCCCACAGCTCAATTAAAAAATCCAAGATCATTAAAAACCAAAATCAACAAAAAATTCCAAAAATGCGGAGCCTGGAGACAACAAAAAATTCCTTGCACAGTTCAAAATTCCTTCTCACAGAGACAGCAAAATCCAACTAGGAAATTTGAAAGGAAAATCCCAAAACCATCTACCATGTTGACAACGACCAGAACAAAAAATCACCAGGATACTCAAAAGCAACTGGGTTAGCCAGAAAATTTCAACGAATACAAAGGAATCCAAAAGCAAAGACTCGCAACAATGGAATTGAAATGAGAAAAGCAGTGAAACATTATTTACAAAAGGAGCAGCATCATAGTACTACCCACTTAAGCCATTACAAGAGGAAAATATGGAAAAAGAGGCATCCTCAAAAATAGCCAAATACATAGCCGAAAGCCACAAAACAAGTTGTCATATGAGATGAGAAAACTCATCGACTACAGGGGTACAACTTCCCCTAATAAACTCGTTCAGGTCGCAAGTTAGGATCGCCTCGGCAGCACGGCTGGACACCAGACGATTGAATGACGCGGAATGAAGAAAACGACATAGATACACCTCCTCATACCTCTCTATCCAGGACTACCCTGGAAAAGTCAGGAGCGACTGCATCTGATCCAAACATTGAACCATGCTTGAATGAAGGGACTCAAGATGATCGATTTGTTGAGCCAATGAAGCAATCGAACCCTCCAAATACTGAATATAAGCACCAGCAGCCCCTATCTGCACAACATGATGATTTGCACGATCGTAAGCATCGCACAAACACCCTAAAGCAGATCCATGTGCCTGTTAGTCAAAGGGATAAAGATGGAAGGTGGCATAATATCTGTAAATAAGGATGTGATCCCTAAAATTACGGGATCA
>JAOWBN010220761.1:0-13228 GCA_028565015.1 Pinguicula moranensis | reverse complement strand
AAAATGATTCTTATCAAATCATCCAGTATACATGAAACTAACCAGAGCACAATGCTCTAGGTCACATTAAACTAACATTGGTGAGTCAAAATGAGAATGAGAAAGCCGAACGAAAACGTAAGCGCAATGCCCCTCCTAAGCACTTGATTTTAGATTGGATATCTGAACAAATGGTATTTATAAAAAGGCTAACTCCATGGAATAACCGAGTTTGCTTCTATAATCTCAAGATGCACAAAAGAGTATTCACAGGGTTTTTGGGGTCTTGATAGTGGAGGGTGCCTGAAGGATGATCAATACATTTAAGTTGTGGAGAAGACCACGATTATTCTTTCCAAATCAGCCCATCACCATAAGAATAGGACACTACAAATAGATTTTCAAATGAGTGGTTAAACAATAAGTGTGGCTTTTCATGGTGATAAAACTAAAGGACAAATTCTTAGCAATTATGAAGCTCGTAGATACTGAGTGTAGTAACAGACGATGGAGATATTTTCAGGTAAATACAGTGCCTTTGTTCAATGTTCTAAGGCTTTCAAATATTTGATTGCTAACATTTCTTGATAATCATGTGTAAGGATGCTTGGAAGTTCTGGATTGGACATATGTACTTGTGCTTGCACTTACTGAAGACCAACATTGATACAGGATTAGTAAATGTACATTGGCCTCCAACGTACTTGGAGTTTGTGATACTAAAGACAAATTTGTGTACATGCTCATTGGTTGGAAATGTTTAGCGACGAATGCATGGGTTCTAAAGGATGCTTTGAGCAATAGCACATACAATGTGTTATAGTTCTTATTGAGTTTGATTTTGCACTTAATGAAATTATATTATGAGTTCGGATACTTTGTAACAGTTAGATTTATATTTGTAAAATGGAATCGAGTTATATTTTATAATATTGTAGGTTTAGTGGATATATTTTATAATAATTGTAGGCGCATGCACAAAAATGTATGGTGGTTTGCAAATAAATATTTGTCCCTATCCTTCTATCTTTCTTCTCTCTTATTCTCTTTCTTCACGGTAGATCTCGAATTATATATGTGAAATCTCAATTTTAAACATCTTCATTGTATCATAACATTATAAGAAGACTTCATTGCCTAATTTTTTTTATCTTGTTTCTTTCCTCTTCTTTTCTATGTTTTTTGTCCATTTCTTCATACTATCTTTTTTTTTTCGAATTTGGCTCAATAGACTTCTTGCTTTTCTTACTATTTTCATAGTCTTGAATCTCTCTCGCCGTTCAGCCTATACCATCCCTTGATGGTGAAGTCGCGGTGGCGGAAGAAGGAGATGTTTTCTTTAATCTTTGTTGTCTTTTGCTTCTTTTCTAATTTTGTTCTATTTTTACCGGATCTAGCACCAGATCAGACATATTTGCAAAAGAAAATCCAATGCTAACCTGATCGATCGACTAACCACAGTGATAATGGTGGCGGCGGGGGACTAAGAGTCTTTAACCAAATCTGTAGACCCTAAATTTGGTAGATCTACAATTTCATTTTTTTTCCTATCTCTGACTGCCGACTTCATCGGTTGACTAACCGCGAGCGGTGGCTGGAATAGCACCGACCACCATCTTTTCACATCTCTCTCCCAACCCTAAAATATTGTATGTGCTTTATTTCCTATGTTGGCCTTCCTTTTAATTGTGTTAGATTTACATTTCCTATCTTCAGCTTGAAGGGAATATAAAATATATTATTTTGTAATAGTTAGATTTACATTTCTAAAATAAAATCAAGTTGTATTTTATAATATTATAAGTTAACTGGGTATATATATTATAATATTATAAAATTACCAATAAGTAGCACTTGAACACAGAAAAATGTGTGTTGGTTTGCAAATAAATATTTTCCCCTATCTTTCTTCTCTCATCTTCTTCTTCTTCTTCACTGTAGATCAAGTATGTGAAAAGTTTGATGCAAATAAAATTTTCTATTCCTTCTTTGTTCTCTCTTGTTATTATTCATTGTAGAACTTGAATGAAATTCTTCAAAGTTGATTGAATTCCTTCAAATATTCTCGTGGTATTAGAAATGATATGGTTTAATCATCCAGTAAAGACCTATGGAATCCACAATTGCACAAATTCGATCATTTAAAAAAAATCGATAATGGACCCGTAAGCTCATAGTATTAATTATGAGGTATGCACCTATAATATAAAAAAACAAGTCTCAACAAGGTTTGTTCAGTTATATTTAAGGGAGTGTTAGAACAAGTATATCACACGAATCGCAAACCCATATTTATACCTACATTTAAAGAAATGTGGTACTCAACACCTTGTACTAAGGTTTTAAGAGATTACTGCACATCCACTCTATATGTTGTCCCACACATGCGCAGGGGTGGATACAGGATTTTAAAGTGAGGGGGTGTTGATGTTGGAGCCAAATCATTTAGTGGAGAACGTGTCCATTAGTGGAGGGGAAGTTACATTATTGATTAATCCCTGGAGGAATTCTAACTATATCATAATTCCTACCTATAAATACTTTTGTCTTTCATTGTACTTTGTATTTGAAAAATACTACAGTGAAACAAAGAACCCTAGACGACGTGAAGTAACCAATTTGGGTGAACCACGTAAATTTGTATTTTTTCATTTTATTTTTGCACTAGTCTTTAATCGTGTGTGTGTGTTGTTTGATCCTAAGAACTGGTATCAGAGCGAGGTTCTGTATGACAACGATCTGAAAGAGTTGGAAAGCGCAAAAGGTTTGATCGACAAATTTGATGGAACCAATTTTGATTTCTGGAGGATGCAGATGGATGATATTCTGTATCAGAAAAACCTTCACGATCCCTTGTCGGAAGTGAAGCCAGAAATGATGAAACAAGATGTCTTGGATCTAAAGGATCGCCGGCACTAGGGTTGATTGCAAGGAACGTTGCATTCAATATCGTAAAAGAAAAAAATGACTGCAAGATTCTGAAGTCCTTGTCAAACATGTATGAGAAGCCAACGATAATGAACAAGGTATACGTGATGTGTCATTTGTTCAATTTAGTATTGTCCGAGAGTGGATATGTCGCAGATCACGTAAACTAATTCAACATGATTATCAGTCAATTGAGTTCAGTTGATATCGATTCGATTATGAGATTAGGGCCTTGCTACTTATGTCTTCACTACCCAAATTGTGAGATATTGTTGCTTCTGCAATTAGCAATTCATGTGGATCTGAGAAGTTTACATTTGATGAAGTCAAATATATTGTCCTGAGCGAGAGTACTAGCCAAAGGGAAATTGGTAATTCATTTGGTAACGCACTCAATACAGAGGGTAGGGACAGAGACAGAACTAAGGGAGGCCTGAGCAAGCATGGTTGCTCGAAGTCAAAAGGGCAGAATAAATCGAAAGGTAAATATGTAGTCACTTGCCAGAACTGTGATAAAAAAAAAGGCCACATGAGCAGGGGTTGTGCAAAACCGAGAAGGCAGAAAAGAAGTTCGAAACAGTACTCCCAAGCAGATGATGATTTTGTATGTCTTACAGATGATAGTTCATATGCCTTGGTCCTTAGTGTGGACAGTCCAATTGAGTCGTGGATACCGGATTCTGGAGCATCATTCTATTCTTCTCCGAGCAAGGAAATATTTCAATATTTGAAGTCAAGAACTTTTGGAAGAGTGTGCTTGGCTGACAACCAAGTTCTATAGATTGCAAGTAAAAGAGATGTGTGTATCCAAACTGCAGGTGGCAAAGTGTTGAAGTTGAAGAATGTCAGATACATTCCTAACTTGAAAAAGTATCTGATTTCAATTGGTCAGCTGGACAGATTGGGCTATGAATCAAGATTCGGTAGCAGTCGCTGGAAGATTGTTAGAGGAGCGATGGTTACAGTAGTGGTATACGAACTTGCAATTTATACACCACTAGTGTTGTTGAGAATCTTGTTGTAGTTACTGACATTATATTGAACTTGAGTTTGTGGCATAACAGACTCGATCATATGAGTGCAAAGGGGATGCAGATGCTTGCTTTGAAGGGTTTCCTGAAAGGGTTGAAATATGTGGAGTTGGGATTTTGTGAAAGCTATGTTCTGGGAAAGTTGAAGCGTGTCAATTTCACAAAGACCAGTAGAGAGCAAAAAGTAGTGTGACTGGATCTAGTGCACTCGGATGTATGGGTGCCATCTCTCGTCCCCTCTATTGGTGGCTCGATATACTATGTTACCTTCATCAACGACTTCAATAGGAAGGTATGGGTTTACCTTCTAAAACACAAATATGTGTTTGCTACTTTCAAGAAGTGAAAGACTGAAGTTAAAAATCAGACTCGGTTGAAAATCAAGTGCTTGAGGTCAGATAATGGTGGAGAGTATGATTCTACAAAGTTCATCAAGTACTGTATTCATGAAGGAATCAGATGTACCGGGTCAGTTCCTAATAAGGCAAGACAGTATGGTATTGCCGAGAGGATGAACAAAACGTTAAATGAGATAGCAAGAACTATGAGATTACATGCTGGTTTGCCTAAGACGTTTTGGGCAGAAGCAGTGAGGACCGCAACATATTTGATAAACAGAGGACCATCAGTTCCTTTGGGTCTTGAGATTCTAGAGATCATGTGGTCTGGAAAGGAAATTAGGTTGGATCACCTGAGAACTTTTGGATAAGCAGCCTATGTTCATATTGATCCATAGAAGAGAGAAAAGCTTGAGGCAAAGGCTTTGAAATGCTATTTTATTGGATATGGTTATGAAAAGTTTGAGTACAGATTGAGATGATAAGAAGAAGATAATCTTGAGACACTATGATGTGATATTTGATGAGAACGCCCTGTATAAGGACAAATCTAAGGAAAAGTTTGAGTATACAAAAAAAAGTGGGAGCTGAAGTCGAGTTGCAGAAAGTTTCACCTAGTGATGCTACAGCCCTACTGCTGCAATATCCAGAAAATCTTGATGAGAATCAGAACATGAGCCTGTCACACCAGAGCCAGTGTTGAGGAGATGGATCAAGGTGTCTAAGGCACCCGGGAGGTATTCATCATCTCTGTATTATTTATTGCTGATTGATAGTGGATAACCAGAATCTTTTGATAAGGCAGTGCAGGTGAATGACTCAATTAAATAGGAACAAGAAATAGATGATGAGTTTCTCTCATTTGAGAAAAATAAGACTTGGGAGCTATCTGAGTTTCCTGTAGGAAAGAAAGATTTGCTGAACAAGAGGGTCTATCGAATCAAGAATGAATCTGATGGTACTGTGAGGTATAAAGCTAGATTAGTAGTCAAAGGATTTTCACAAAGGAAAGTAATACGATCTTTGATAGAAATTCTGATCTTGTTACCAGCTTATGTAAAGTATTCTAATTCATATGAAGATTTGGATTCGAGGACAAATCCTTCCCAGGAGGTAGGGGATGATATGAATGTTGGAGGCTCGAGACAAATTTGGAATCTTGCATGGTTTAAAGTAATTGGGCCTGCAATGTAAATTACAGGAAAATGTAATTTTTTTTTTCAATCCAAGGTACGAACATGGACGGATCAATCTGGAAATTTAACTGGAGTTAGAAGACTTACTGAGCGTCATTTTTTCAAAGGAGATTGTATTTTAACGGTCCGATCACGAGATATGAATTTCGGAATAAACTGATTTCGTTCATTCACGATCTGCTTTGCAGCATTGGGCAGTCTCGGTTTTATAGGAAATCTAAGGTATGAACGTGTGTCAATCAAACTGAAATTTTATCAAGTGATATAAGACTTCTCAAGATATATACTGACAAAAGGAGATTGAATTCTAACGGTCCGATTATGAGTTATTGCTCTCGGAATATATTGTTCTCAAATTGAAAGTTGCATGCGACTTATGGAGACCAGATCAAGCATATGATATGTTGCACGTTTGGTAGACAATAGCCCCTGCTAGAAGCTGTCAAGAAGGATATTCATTTTACTTATTATGTCTTTTAATTAAATTAGTCCATTAATTTGTGAGAAATTCGAATTTTAATGTAATTAGTTAATTTTTTACTTTTAGGAATTAAGTTAGAATGGGCTTCTTACTTAGGTAAGGTCCAATTTTAATAGGATTTAAATTAGATAGGAGTCAAATAAAGTCTAGAGACCCATTAAAATTGTAGCCCATTTAAAGGCAGATTTCACCCTTTTCAAAGAAAATTTTTTATGTTAATTTCATTATGAGCGTTGATAGAGATCTCTTTATTTATTGAATTCCTATTTTAAAGAGAATTCGGTTGCATGCATCTTAGGATACATGTAAAGGTTGATTCTATGATACTCGTATTTATCATAGAGTAGATCCCCGGGTAGATGATTATTGAACCTCTGGTTTACATTCGTTATATTAAATTACTATTAAAAATATAATAAAAAATTGAATAATCACTCAATTCTGTTCACCACTAGCAAAATATTAAACTGTCAAAAATAATTTTATTAAAGAATTATTAAAAAAATAATAAAAATTATCCAAAAACATATACAATTAAATGCTTTTTAGAATCATAACATAAGAGTTATATGGTGTAGTGGTTAGCTATGAGACTTTTTATATAGCAACCAAAGTTCAATCCCAATAAGACCTCACTTTTTGGTTTTGGTTTTTGAAACCTATGATCATTACATTAAAATACGTACACTAAACTAAGTAAACGAATCTTATGCATTAAAAGAAAACAAATATAGTTATAAAATGATGGGGGACCAAATTAAAAAAAAAATTACATACATAATTATTATTTCTTAAAATCTTAGAGGGGACATGGCCCCCTGGTCCCCCTTGGCTCCGCCACTGCACATGCGTGCACCTCTCCAGGCTCGAGCCCCTTGGGCCGAGTCTACTAAATCTTCTCGTGATGCAATGGGCATGCCAACCATGTGTTTTTGTTCCTAAATCTTTGCGTTTTCTTGTTTGATTTAAGAATGTTTTGTTCTTAACATGATTATTGAAACAAAGGAATATACAACAGTTGATCTCAAGGGTGTACGTAGAGGGGCAGGCCTTCCCTACGTCCGTGGCTATACCCATGGGGGCCCAACACCCTATCCCTAATTTTTTTTTATTTTGTTTACTTCAATTTTTTTTTCAGTTATTTCATTTAGAGTTTCTTTTTAATTGATTTTTTTATTTCAAACTCTTTTTAGCATCTTTCAGTGACAATGTTGGCAATTTTCATTTAGGTTTTTTTAATTGAATTTTTATTTCATTTATTGTTGCTTAGATTCTATTCTATAAATCTGTTTATGGGTTTTTTTCATCTCTGTATAATAAACTTGCTCTATTCGTGTAAATATATTTTGAGAAATATTTATATAAACAAATTAGGTAGGGTTTTTTTATCATTATTTGAATTGGTAAAATTATTATCTTTCGTATATGTTGACCAAATAAATTATTTTATCACCCCCTAAGAAATGTATATCGCTTCCTTTATAAAATTTATTTACCCCCTCTAAAAAAATTTCTATACCCACTCCTCTTAAAAAAAAATTACCCCCTTAATTTGTTTTTCTAAAAATGAGGAGTGTCGCACCTGTTCAGAGGAAATCCATGCAGTACACACCGGCGACCATGCAGAATCTTGTTAGGGCCAGTTTGGTAGTAAAACAATCCCATAATAACAGAATGAATACTGGAGTTACACACAAGCACACTATGTTTTGTACACACACATTTTCACTTTTGAATCGCAGGATTGCAATCCTGCGACCCAACCAAATTTTTTACTGTAGCTGGATAACCCTGAATTTTTAATCCATTTAAAAATGGGTGGATTGGAAATGAGTCACGTAATCTTGATAGCTTATTTACAAATTATCCTTATTCTTCTGACTTTGTTACATAATTGCAGTCCGAATTCCTTCGTTCTTCAACATATTCTTTCCTCCAGTCCCTTCTTCTTCAGCTCCTCCGCACACTTGACCAAGGAGCAGAGACATGGGATCCATGACTTCTTTGATAATTCAACTGGACATGGAGAGAGCCTTTGACATGCCTTTATGTAACAGAGAAGGATTGGCTTCTCTGCATAATTAGGGCTCAAATCGTTGAAGAGGAGGATTAGGGCAGTGGTGTGAAAGAGGAAGAAGACACTAAAGTTGCGATATTTCATTCCTGGTCGAGTCAAGTTGGGTTTCGCCAAAAAACTTGGGAAATGGTATAGAGTTTCAAGGCAACTTCAATATGGGGAGTCTCTACGAATCACGACCAAATCGTTGAAATTGAATGTTTCAAGAACCAATAATTCTTCCCTTGTGACCAAGTGTGAGATTTGTGATAGTCTGGTGAGATTAATTTTGCAGGAGAAACTTGAATTGTGAATTCGATTTTTGTATATAATTTTTTTTACTTGTTTGCAGGTATAGTTTCTCCAAAAATCCACTTCATGAAGTTCACATTCCCCCTTTGTTGATGTCTAGGCCTTGCAATCCAAGTATCTGCAGTGCAGAGTGTAGCCTTTGCAAGGGTCATGTTCTTTCCTAATCTAAATAGTCCTTTTTTTTGCGTCTGAGCAATTACCAAGCTCAGGATACCGGCCTTTACAGACCCCGCATAACTAAGAGGAGGAGTCGAACCATTATGCATGCCGCTGCTCCTCTTCTCTTGGCTTCAGTGAGTCATCTGTGTAGAACAAAACTTTTCGTCTGCGAATTGCTAATTCTTTCTTTCCGCGAACTTTTATAGTGTTGAAAAACAAAAAGGAGAAATTGAAAATCCCCCGGAACCAAAAAGAGAAAGGTTCGATGATCAAAGAAAGCCGTCTTGAGTACTGCAATGAGAATATATTCTTGTTCTGAGGAAGTTCACATTCCCCCAGTTGGAGCTGCTGTTTGAGCACTAGTGGAGGAGAGGAGATATATTCTTGAAATGCTCTGTGCTTCTTCATGCTATTAATCGTTGTCTGTGCATTGTAGCTGTGATGAACTCCATTGACATGTTTGATCTGACTATTTGATTTCTTCGAAGCTAATTGAAATTTTGGTAGAGATGAGTCTTTCTTGCAATTGTTCCCTTTCTGAGTTTTAGATTTTTCGTGCTTGATTTTCTTGATCTCTTTTACAATCATGAAATGAGAGTTGTATTGGAAAATTAGGATTTGGTTGCGGTATGCAAATTGGGTGTACGTGCTGAATTTTTTTTCATGATTTCGTGGAGGACAATTTGAACATTTAACAAATAATTGATGGTGTGACTGAGTAATACGTTTTAATCCGAATCACCAAACAACATATAAATGGTACACAACTTTAGATGCAATCCGGACACTATAAAATGGTGTGTACCAAACAATAAGAGGATTACGCAATCCTGCAGGAAGTGCAAAGTAATACTTCAAGGAGGATTAAATTTATTTTGCTACCAAACTGACCCTTACCAAATTCAAATCTAGGCTAAATTCAAAATAGGATAAGGCATTTTGCAGGAATATTGAGAAGGATAGCCAAGATACAAATGACTAATAGCAGAGCAAACTCGATTTTGCAGATTTTCCACAGCTTCTTCTCACTTTCTTCATCTTTGTCACCGATTATTCAAGTACGATTATTACAATTACTCCATTGTGACTATCATCGTGCTATTTTTATATAACCCATTGAGCATAATTCATTGTATTCTTATATATATCAAATAAGATTGTTTTCTTATCGAAAGTCACTCGATGCTAGCAAACAAATCACACTGTATTCCCATAATTCACAATAGTCTTTTTGCATTAGCATCAAAACTAAGAAACTCATAATCTCTTGTCCGCCTCACTTTTCGAGCACGAAGTTTGTGGCGAAAGCCCAAGCATTGTTGTTAACTGGGTACGCAAGATGGTCGGCAAGATTTTCTAAGGGGCCCTTTATGGTGACAATCGCCTAAATAAAGACAAAGACAGAGAACATGGTAAGTCTGCCATTCTTGATTTCCTTAACCTCAGCTCGGCAAAGGCTTTTGGGTCATCAGCAAGGCCCAACGGGTCAAAGCTGCCGCCCGGATACAACATGTCAGTGACCTCTCTGAGCGGTCCTTTGACGACTTTGTATCCCTCTATGACTCTCATCAAAATCGCCTATGTTGCCCAGATTACCAAGATGCTCTATGCGTGTATCAAGCTTTGGTTGCCCAATAATCAAGTCCACCCTCGTTAAAGATCTGAGCTCCGGGTTTGATCCACACGGCCTCGCCAAATTTAATGCCATTGCGGGTTAACAACTCCGGGAAAATGATGCCAAGGGCCCCAAGTATGGCCCATCTGCTGTGAGGTAGCTCGGAGCCTCCCCGGAGAATGGTCCCAAGTACTTGCGAATTCCCAGGGGACTACAGATGGGACACCGTCGGACTCTCTGCTGACCCTGAAACCTTCTCTAAGAACAGAGAGCTTGAGGTGATACATAGAAGATGGGCTATGCTCGTGGCACTTGGCATCATTTTCCCAAAGTTGTTAGCCCGCAATGGCGTTAAATTCGGCGAGGCCGTGTGGTTCAAAGCTGGAGCTCAGATCTTTAGCGAGGGTGGACTTGATTATTTAGGCAACCCAAGCTTGATACAAGCACAAAGCATCTTGGCAATCTGGGCGACAAAGATGGTCTTGATGGGAGCCATAGAGTGATACAGAGTCGCCGGAGGACCGCTCATAGAGGTCACTGACCCATTGGGCCTTGCTGATGACCCGGAAGCCTTTGCCGAGCTAAAGGTTAAGGAAATCAAGAATGGCACACTTGCAATGTTCTCTGCCTTTGGCTTCTTTATTCTGGCGATTGTCACTGGAAAGGGATCCTTAGAAAATCTTGCTGACCATCTTGCGGACCCAGTTAACAACAATGCTTGGGCACTCGCCACTAACTTTGTGCCCGGAAAGTGAGGTGGACAAGAGATGATGAGTTTCTTAGTTTTGATGCTAATGTAAAAAGACTATTGTGAATTATGGGAATGCAATGTGAATTTTTTTCCTAACCTCTGTCGGACTTCTTCATCATCTGTCAATGATGACACCTGAAAGAATATAGCTTTGGTTTTTATTTTAAAACTTACTTACTTTTCTTCTTGTTTTTACAGGATTATTATAGAAGAATGAGCAAACTAGAGATCCTACTGTTTACATGATTTCTATTCCTAATTTTAAGGGATTTTTCAACTTATAAGTTCCTACATTTATGGGATTTGTAGAACTAGCATTTATGAGATTTGTTGACTTTTCCTAGCACTCCCCTCAAATTGGACAGTCGAATCTTCGATGTCAATTTGTGTATCAAAGGTGTTTGGTACAGCTTTGAGCTTTGGTCAATATATCTGCTACTTGATCTTCCGAACGAACAAATGGCAGTTTGATCTTTGATAAAATGTCTGTCCACCTCAATGTGCTTTATTCGATCATGTTGCACTAGATTCCCTGAGATGCTTTAACTACTTTGTTGTCACATTTCAAGATGCAGGGTTTTTAATTTTCAAAACCAAGTTCTATGATGAGTTTTTTAAGCCAAAGTATCTCAGTAAGTCCTTGAGTGATTCCCCTAAATTTGCTTCTGCACTAGATAGAGCTACTACCTTTTGCTTCTTTCTTTTTCAAGTCACCAAATTTTCACCGACCATCATAAAGTATCTAGATGTTGACCTCCTATCAACAGGACATTCGGCTGAGTCGGCATTAGTGTATCCCTGAATATATAGATGCTCATTCTTTTTGAACACTATTCCTTTTCCTTGGGTCCCCTTTAGGTATCGAAGTATTCTTAAAGTGGCCTCCATATGACTCCTCTCGAGATTATGCACAAACTGGTTGATCACTCTTACCGCATGAGCTATATCAGGTCGAATGTGAGTTAAGTATATGAGTTTACCCACCAATCGCAAACATCTAACGCGGTCAGCAAGTTCTCCATTTTCATCTTGTGTCAATTTCTGGTTTATCATCATAGGGGTTTTAGTAAGCTTGTCTCTGCAAGTAGGTCTAGAATATATATTGTAAGTAGTTGATACTCTAAATAATAGTGGGTGTAAGTTATCCTTAGACTTGAGATCACCATATAGACATCTTGAGTATGAATGATACTCTTTGATTCTATTCGGAGTTACTCCATAAATGGGTAATAATGGGTAGCTTTGGGAATGGTGTAAAGGATAGAAAAATTATGAGTGATCAATAGAAAATTCATCGCTCCTAAATTTTTTTGGAGAAGATATTCCTATAGCCATTTGTAAGAATTCATAGAAGCCTTTGCAAAGCACAAGTTTAATTAGAAAGAGTTTCTAATTAAAATTTAATGTCATGATTTCTGATACAAAAAATCTTAAGTATATTTTTGAGTATGACAAATAACCTCAATATACAAAATTCAGGATATGATCAAAGATGAAAGAATATTAATTACATGAGAACTAATTTTTGAAGGATAATCTCCTTCTATAACTATTCTCAATACTTGGGGGCCATGATATTTTGCTAAAGGTCACTCATGGTATATGGACTATAATTAGAGATTAATGAATTAAAAGTGTATAATTTATTAAACATAATTAGATTATGTTAATTTTAGGTCTATTGCCAAGTTATTGAGTACCTATAGAGTCACACATATTAACATGATTCACTTGAGGGATTATTTTGCAATTATCAAATTGTTTGGGGATTTTTCTTAAAAATCCAAAAGTTTCAAGGGGTTTATTGAAGTTTGTGAAACTTCAAGGACTTGTAAGTAAACATGCGGACATAAATGTAATAAAGGAAAGTTTTGGGATGTATAAGAGATACATCATAATTCCATTAGTTTGTTTTAATATGATATATATATATATAATTACATAAAATTATATATGAGATATATAATTCTAGTAACTATTCACCAATTAAAATACATGCAATACTTGCATGACATGTGTTCAGGGGCAGAGCCAGGATTTTTACCGAGGGGGCGAAATTGTTTTTCTCAGTAAAGTGGATCGGGTTGGGGTGGATCGGATCTCATCTGCTCAAGTTAACTCAATTTATCCGACAGTACAACTTGTAATTTCTCAAGGAGAAAAAAATAAAGTAGATTTAAAATAAAAGACTACAAAAATAAATATTCAACACGTTGTCGTTCAATCATCCAAATAAAAAAAAAATATAATAATATAATCTCAACTAAATTGGCTTCTACGTGGTCCCATATTTACAAATTCATCGATAATGGAATCAACATCCAATGATTGAACTATTTATTTTTCAATATTGACTAATAATGAACTAGATAAGAACTGATC
>JAOWBN010220750.1:0-12878 GCA_028565015.1 Pinguicula moranensis | reverse complement strand
GGACACACACACACACACACATATATATATATATATATATATATTTTGTCGACGTAGATGAGACGACTTTTCAATTTTCTGTTTCTCTCTCTTCCTCGAATATCCTCTCGAGGCTCTCTTCTCGACTTTTGCAATTCCACCGGCGAACTCCTGGTTTTACATCTTTCGGCGACTGTTTTTCAGGCTCTTTAGCGCTGATTTGGTGTAGGTGATTGTTAGTCACCTTCTGGTTGACAAATCTGAGTTGTCAGATTGTTTATATTCGCGGAAGTGTTGGTTTCTTGCTTTGAGTTCGTGATTGTATTTGATAAACGCTGTATTTTGTGGATAAACAGTATAATACAAGTGGTGAGCGTCCGGATTCGGAGCTCTAACGTAGAGGTAGTCAAGAACGAAGTTCTTGGTGAATCACGGGCCTTAAATCATTCTCTTTACATTTTTCTTCAAACTGTTTTAGAAGTTACTAACGGTTTATTTAGATTTTGTAAGAGACAAGCAACTCGAAAATATAACCACCTGTATTCAAATGAAGTGCAAGGAGACATTTCTCGCGCAAAGAAATCAGCGAGACACAATGTTGGGAGTATCTTACACGGGTTAGAAACTACACTTCATACCTACATATAAAAAAATGCGATGATACAATCTAATACTTTATTACTAAGGTTTTTAAAGTAATCCACATCACTTTATATTTTAGCCCATACACGCGTCCGGCTCCACGGACCCAAGCTCATTTACTATTGGGTCGAGTTTACTAAATCTCTTCAAACAACTCCACAATTCTAAGTTCTTGTAACTCAAAGAATCGAAGTGCATGAAGAATGACTTTGGTGGGGATGATCTAGAGGTTTTACGGATCATGTTTCAAGTTGTATGGTGTGGAAAATGCAACGTGTTGTCTAAGAGTCGTGGTTGATACACATTGTTGTCCCCAAGTTCGTCAATCACTCTGGATATGTTTGAACCGAACCCCATTTGTAATGTTCACTAATTCATCGAGTGAGTGCCCTAGAATTGAGTTACGTGCTTTTTCCTCGCATGAGGATTGAAAGTAAGGGTAAATAATAGGTGACGTTGAAAGAATCCGGACCATGTAAATTGGCGAAGTTAATTTATGGATCCAGTTGGAGTTGATATCCTCATTAATGGCCGTTGTCACTTAAGCACTTTCTTTATTCATGGATTGACACATCGATGCAAGACATGGAAGGAGTTATGAGAATGGGGGCGAAACTGAAAGGTAGCCCTACTCTACGCTGACACAGTAAAATCATTTCATAAATTCATTTTTTAACTAAAGAAGGTTCTATTGCAAAAGAAAGTAATAGACTATTTTGCGTGACCTTCTTAAAATTAAATAGTATTTTGTGCAGCTAATCTTTACTACTTGTTCTTATTTTAAAAAGCAAAACCTTCTAAAAAATAAGTAACTCCTCACATGTTTTTTTTCCTTCTAAAAAATAAGTACCTCCTGACGTATTTTTTTTCCTTCTTACAAGACAATATTACCCTTATGAACTATTTTGTGAAGGTTATTTTGGTAATTAATTATTAATTTTATAATACATATTTTTAATAATTATCTTTTAAGTACTTGCGCAAAACACCACCCCTTCTAAAAATAAGAAGAAGTAGTAGAAGAAATAGTATAAGAAGTAGAAGAAAGCTTGCGCAAAACAAGGCTTAAATAAAATTTTGATTAGGATAGACTACTTTTTTGTCACAGTTTAGGCATCTATGTCATTTCTTTCCTAATGTGATTTCAAAGATAGTGTCATGAGAAAGCTAATAAACGTGGAGGGTCAGTACAATTTCAGGAGAAATACAATCCAAAAATAACATGAAAATAGGTTTTTGTCAAGTTTTTTTATCAGACCCGGCCCATCGGGTTCATGCATTAGTTGTGGGGATGAAATTTCAACTATATATTAGAGTTAAGATTGCTGCTGTTACGGTTTCAAGATCTCATCTAATCTCTTGGTTTCAAGTGTTGAGGATTACGGAGAACCAACTGGCACAAATGTCTTGCGTTGATTGAAGAAATAGAAATGACTTATAATATAATTAAAGAGACCAATACATCTAATTGGCTTTATCCTTTTTAACCAAAGCCTGCCCTTAGGAGTGAAGTTAGAAAATTAAGTGGAAAACTTATTTCTTTCTGTTTGAACAAAGTAAGCCAGTCGGATTAAATTTGATCAAATCGGGTATGCATATAATGAAATTTGCAGTAAAAACTGAAAGAATCAAAACAAGTCAAATCAACCAATAAAAGAATATTGGATTAATATTATTGCTATTTTAACAATATTTTTATTAAAATGTTATTTTAGACAACAATTATAATAATCGATGTCTCCAACATATAAGAAAAAATATCCCTTGACATTAGGACACTGAAATAAAATTGTAATTAAGTTTATAGGTGAAAAAGGAGATAAGTAAGGATTATGGCATGTTTTGTATTTATAAAAATTGTAATTTTATCTGTTTTATTTTTTAGATTATTTTATTATCAATACATATTACAAAAAATTATATTTTAATAGCAGTAAGGATCTGATCCGGTCCGATATGCACGTTTCGAAGTTACTGCAATCGTTTCATAAAGAGACATCCATAATTTTACATCAATAATTGGTTTTCTTACAGCATAAATAACTTGAAAAGTTTGAAATTTGGTTAACCAACAATCCAGCAAAATATAAAAATATATAACTGTAAAAAAAAAATATTAAAAACTATTCAAAATAAATATAAAAACAAAGATTTATTAGAATTGATAAAGTTTCATGGCTTAGTGGTTAGTACTATATATTTTGTTTTTGATTTCTAAAAAAAAATTGAAAAAATGCCGACGGGATTCATAGTTCAAACCATGGTCACTAGTCCAAAAGATTGGAGAAATGATACCAAGAAACATAAGAAACGGTGTGACCCACATAAATGAATGATTGTGATGAGTTTGGATGGTGGATCCAACATAAATTAATGGATAAGATCAGTTTCTTGTGTTTCTTGCGCTAAGAATTCGTGCGCTATATCAGTTCTGAAAAGATTGACACTCCAATTAATTTAAACAGATTTTATATATTATTTTAAAATAAAAATAAATATAATTACAATATTTTGAGGTTACTCTCTCCACTGCTGTATACCCTCAAAGTTACCAGAGACGATACAGCGCACGAAGAAAGTGCCACACGAATTCCACGAATGGTATAAAATGACCGTTTTGACACCGTGCGAAGTTCAACACAAAGGTAAAACAATCATCTTAGGCGCTTTCGTTGGATTGGTTCGATACTTTTTCGTGCGTTTCCAAAGTTACACATTTCGTACACTCTTGTTTTTGTGTCAATGACATTTTTGCTGAAAAGTGGTCCGCTAAAAAACAAATTGCACGTCTTCTTACCAACCATTTTTTTCACCTCCTAATCATTAACCACTCATCTACCGTCTAGCCTAGACCTATTATGCGTACACGTACAGGCGGGCGTGACAAATTTGATCGTGACTTTTCACCGTGAAGACTGAAGATTAGAAGAAAAAAAATCAATGTGGAGTTGGTGAGTCGTCATTCGGGCACCTTTTGTTTTCACACATTACGGATTTTAACGAGATAAAAACAATAACAAATAATTAATTCAAAAAATTGGCTTAATAAAATAATAATAAATGAGCAATTGGAAACAAAAAGAAAAGAACCAAAAAGAAGGACAAGTAAATAAAGTTATAAGCAGTCTAGGACTTTTCTCATGGAGATTACAAAAAATTAAGAGACAAATTATGTGAAATTAAACTGAAAATTTAAGAAAATATAATGGAAGTTTACTCTAAATAAATTTGTAATAAAAGCAAGGTCGGGCAGCCCGTAGCCCCACGTGGGAATAGCGAATATGGATTTTAGGATTATTAGATAAATATTGGAGTTTCTGTTGGTACATTATAAAATTTTATTTAATAAAAAAAAGTAGAAGATGAGTTTCAAGTGTGAAATTACTCTCTCCATGATTTTGGCTCACCTATATCATGTTTTTTTTTTTTTTAAAGAAAAAATACGTGTTGTTACTTGTATGTCAATACTGACAAATTTGTGTACTCGTCAATTTGAGGTCGCACATTTTGGTCACCTATATCTATAGCTGTAGTTACGGGTGGAGGCAAAGGACCAGGGACCACCAAGATTTAAAACCAAAATTATGCATGTAATTTTTTTTATTTTTATAGTTTCATACTTAATAGAATATTTAAATTATCTTTATTTTGAATTAATGTATAAAACCTGCTTAGATAAGTTGATAGTAAAACCTTTAACCTTAAGATCATGTGTCCCATCGCCTTGGGTGTTTTATAAATTCATTTTTCTTAGAAATCAAAAGAAGAAAATTGAGATTGAACCTGGAGTCGAACCCAATCAGTTCGTTTGAAAGTGCAGAGTGCTAACCACTACGCCATAAAACCTTAAATGGTGATTTATCAATTTAAATAGACATTGGACATTTTTAATATATTATTTTATAATTTTTTAACACAATTATTTTTTGCAGTTTAATGTTTTGCTAGATTGATGGTCAACTACTAAGTTCTAACTTCTTAAGTTGTTTCTATTGTAAGGAAATTGGTTATTGGTACAAAAAAATAAAAATAAAATATCATTTGGTTTATCTTAACTAGGTGCGAATATTGGAGGGAAGGTCTGTCGACAAAATAGATGAAAATAATAACGACGACGATGATGGAAGTACTCAATGACAATTTTGAAAATATTTTTTATTCATTTGTTTTAAAATCTGAAATCTAGAAAGTAAATGCACTTTATCCATCTTTGTTTCATTTTTCAACGATATGTCTTTGTTGGTTAATTTCTTATTAATAAATTGGTTCAACTTATTTAGATTCTTTTAATTTATATTGTAACATCTAAACGTTCATATCCAATTAGGTCAATTCCAACCAGACTCGAATCACTTTGCTCAAACTAAAAAACTTTGGTCTCTCTACTTAATTTTCTGGTTTCATTGTTGACAGTAGCTTGTATTTTACTTGCTTGTCTTCCCTATAAATAAATAAAATCTAATATAATAAAAAAGAACATTATAAATTTATAATTGTGGCTTTGAGATGAAACGATTTTCTTTTTTCTGTTTAAAGAAAAAGAAGACAGCAAGGTCAAGATTGGGAATAAATTTAGAAATTATCAAAGTTTCCTACCTTTAAATAAATGATGCATTTATTAGAAATCGTATGAGGCGGCGGCACAGCTTCTGTGCAGGATGGCCTGATTTGGACTTTCCGACAGAGAAATCTTATTCATAATAATAAAATTAATTCATCACGATTGCTCCTTCCTTACGCACACTTTCGAAGGGAGACTGCACAAAAAGCAAGATACATTACAGACCCATTTATCTTTTTAAAAAGCAAGATACAAATAATTCAATGTAGTGGGCACAAGTAAAATATCAAGAATAGTTGTTAATATGCATGTTAACATATATGTTCTTTTTATTTATAACTAGTAATTGTCCGTGCCCTCAGGGCACAGGTGTTTCTCAAGCATGAATAAAATATATACCAGCACATGCAAAATGGCCATGCGTGAAGGGTCTAGAATTTGTACCAATAAAATAAAAAATAAAAAATAAAAAATAAAAAAATTGGACCAATCAGAGTTGTCCACGTCACCTTCCGAAAATTGTGACGTGGACAACTGCCGCATTATAAGATAGATGTATGCATATGTTTATATGGAAAAGAAAACAGAAACTATATATTTAATTATAGGCACATTTTCTCAATTTAATACCGGCTTGGACCAAGGGCAGATCTAAAAAAAAATTAGGCCGGGCTAAAAATTTGTTGGGGGCATAAAAAACTTTTAATGCTTAAACATAAATTAGCAGGGCTATATATTTTTTAGGTGGGTGATAGTAATAAAATAGTGTACCTACTTAACAATTATTAAACAATAATAATTTTATTAGCTCAAATAATAAAAAAAATAAAAGTTAACATACTATAAAGTAAAATTTGAATAAAAATAATTACAAAATATATATAATCATATAATAAAAATATATATTTTTACAAATTAAGGCCCACAGGGAGCAGGGTGAGGGCAGGTCGGGCTAGGGCTCGGCCAAGGCCCCCTACATCCGCCATTGGCTTGGACACTCTCCAACCTAGATAATTGACTAGCTCTTAAAAATGGAGTACTCGTCATTGTCACACGGGAAGTTAGATTGTTTGCAGAAATGAGGTCGTTCTTGTGTGTTATGTCTTATTCCTAATGATGCCTAGCTAAGAATCTGGTCTGGTGAATAGATTGTGAAAAGTAGGCCTAGAATATACCAAACAGATAAGGAAGGATTGGGAATTGGGATGGTATCATGAGAAGAGAAGGTTATATCAATGTTTCAAAAGCACTTCACTACAAAGTTTATATTCATAGACCTTAATTCTTTATCTTGAAGATTCTATTAGTATTAAGTAGGTATAAGGGGAATATGCCTTTGAGACTAGATTTTTGTTTGTAGTTGTGTGGACCTCGTAGGTTGGGGTTGGGGGCTGGGGCTATGTCTTCTATTAAGGTTGTTTCTGAAAAATGACTAATATATTCATTCCCACTTCTAGAACCTATGTTGCTTCTTATGAAATGAGTTTCTAGTTACTCTTTATTTAAATAGCAGAAATGATTTGAATAGCCTCCTGTTAAACTTGTATGTTTTTTAAAGAGATATATATTTCTTCCAACTTATTTTTCATTCAATGTTTGTTCGGTTTAAGTAGAGAGGAAAATAGAGTCATGGAGAATGTGGAGTAGTGGGTGATTAGATAAGAGGTGATCCCTTAATTTTAGGGATCACCTCTTGTACATGTTAATCACATAATCCCACTACTCTCTTATCTCAATAACTAACACCTCCTCCTATGTTAATCATGTCAGTGGTCTGCCATATAATTATCAAAGTGTTTCATATATTATCATGTGTTAGAATTTTATGCACGTGTCAAATGATATTATAATGTCCAAAACCATTTTACCTCGACTATTTCATGAAATTCATATACGCCAACCCCACACATGAGCTTGACAACGACGGGCCAATAATTCTCCAAATTCAGGAACACAATGGTTGTTGCCCCAGCAAATTATTTGCATCCATTGAGAATTGAAACCTAAACTTCTTTTGAGAATTCAAGTCATCACCCTAGGCCAAGATTTTTATGCATTATATCTAATTTTTGCTACTATTACCTTGCAGTGCCTCCATATTATGCCTTGATATTAAGGCCTCTCACTGTTCTTGAAGGATTAGCTCTATATGCTGGCAGCAAAGCATGTTGGAGCTTAGGGATCAAGTATTTCGAATATGGGAGCTCCTGCAATCCTCTGATAACTTTGATCCTAGTATTTTGCAGCCGATAGTGCAGGTAAGAATCTCACAAGCCTGTTGATGTTAATACATGTTAACTGTGTGGAGTGGAAGATATAGATCATTGGGACATTTACATTTATGTTGGAAAACAAAGCGTTGATACAGTCTCTGCCATTTCTATGTAGAAGTCCTGCTTTTGATGGGTTGCTTTCTCTTTGAGAGCTAACTTTGTCAGCGAAATTGCATGCAGGTGTTGCAAGAACCTGAGGCACGAGTTATTGGTGGGCGTGTTATGTAAAATTACTCAATGCCTTGCCGGCTATAGAGCGCTTGCAGCAACAATTTGTAGAAAATAATAATTAAATCCATACTTTATTAAGAATAATGTATATATAGTACTACAAACTAAATTCTAACTGAATCTATATTTATAAATCCTATAGAATTTTAATCAACTCTAACTTTATCAAATAAACAAACAACCCTATCACATAACTTAACTCAAATATTAACACTGCTCCTCAAGATAAACTCATCGGGATCGAGACTCGCTCTAGTAAACAATGTGCACGAGCCACGTGACCATTGGGGGTATTGTGGCTTACACCTTGAGGACTAGTCAGGTTGACTACTCCGATACCTCGTTATTAAAAAAAAAAAAGATAAACTCATCTTGACACACAGGTCAGTCCCCTTAAGATAGGTCACTAAGCTCATCTTGACACATAGGTCAGCAGTCGACGGCCTCCAAGCAGTCAACGGTGACTCATCTAGTTCCTTCCTTCACTGTGGCTCGTCCAGTATCCTTCTGATCTGGTCCCACTTTCCGCAGATTGGGTCACACAATATCTCCTTCAGATCTGCCATATCCAGCTTCTTTTTTCACTATCTCGTCAACGCATGGCTCTTCACTCCTCTAGACAACGCATGGCTAATCACATCCCTAGCCAACGTATGGTTAATCACATTCCTAGTTGAAGCTGACACACGGTTCTTCCACACTCTCACAGACACACGGCTAATCACCACTATCACCGACACATGGCCAATCACCACTATCGTGAACACTCTCGACTCCCCCTGAGACGGAGTCTCACTCTCATCACTCCTCAATCACATTGACGCTCCCAACTCGATACTAAATACTCTTCCAACTTTGGCACAAATCTCCATCTTGTTGGCTCCTCTAGCTCAGTCATAGACCTCTATCTTGTAGGCTTCTTCAACTCAGTCATCGATCTCGATCTTGTTGGGCACTGGCTAAATGTTAGACACCCTCTCACTGGTCCCATGACGAAAGATGTCAATTCCGACCAGCAATAGTCAAACGCTGGACGAGTACAACAACTCCACCACATGATTGCACAGCAGCAGTCCAACACTGTGCCATCAAAAACACCTCCAGAACTCGAACCCAATAATAATTCTGAGACAACACAGCAACAATCCAACTCTGTAGAGTCAGTAACACCTCCAAGATGGCACGACAACAGTACAAACATCGTGCAATCGATAACACCTCCAAGACATAACTCTGCAAGGGAGCAGTACAACACTGTGCAACCGGTAACATCCTCAACCATCAAATCAAAATGAAAAGCAACACTTCCACATCAATCCTCAAAATAACGCCTAATTGGACCTCCAAGTTTAGTCGATCAACATCGATCAACACCACAAACAACAATCATCAATCCACACAAATTATCTTTATTATCAATCAAAGCACAAATATCCATCAAACGGCACCAAATCAACGAAAACTAAGTTGACAGATGCGACAGGATAACAAAATGGAAGACTCAAAAAATTTTCAGCGGCAGTGGCGTGTGGACAGCGACGGTGGACATGTGAACAACTGCGGGTAGATTTCGACGAGTCGATTCCATTGGTGGTGGCGGCAGAGGTTAGAGATGGCGGACACGTCGGAAATCTGCCCAAAACCATCGTGGGCGTTGAACTCGACGATGGCGCATGGAGACGTGTACGGCGGCGAGTCTCTACTCTACGGCCGTCACAGATGCCGGGGAGGAGTGCGGGCTGGTGCACGTGCCGAAATGCAATGCGACAGCAGGTTTTCAGCCAGAAATTGTTGAAAATCACCAAAAAATGCCATTTTTGAACAGGGGGTTTCGGCGTTGGAGGTGACATGGCAGTTAGGTTTTGATGGGATGTATGAAAATTAGGATTTTCTATCTAGGTTTTTAGTTTTAACTTGGCTCTGATACTTTGTAGAAAATAATAATCAAACTCGTACTTTATTAAAAATAACCCTTTGGGATATATAGTACTACAAACAAAATCCTAACTGAATCTAAAATTATAAATCTTACAGAACTTTATTAAACTTTTAACTTTATTAGATAAACAAACAACCCTATCAAATAACTACTAAGTAACTCAAATACCAATAGCTTCTTCTCATACTTACACACAAGAATAGCTAATTTTGCAGTGCTGAATTTGATCCACAAGTCCAACTGCATCCCAATGCCTTAGAGAATATGTAGCCTTCGTATCTATTTACATTCATGATGAGTACATTTTATAACCGATGACATTATAAGAATAATCAACATATCTTGGGCAACTTGAAGAATGCACCCAGCTATCAGCAATAGTGTAGACATCATTTGGCAATCTTCTGATTTTCAGATTAGTGTAGACATCATTTGGCAATCTTGAGAGGATATTTAGGGCCTTTAGTTGCAATTGCAGCATACGTCTTGACAAGTTCCTCTTTCACCATGAAGAGAACAGATGCAGCAAAAACGCTCTGCACAATTTTTGTGCTCATCCCTTTGTAGAAGCTCCCGAGCCCTTCATATCGAATCATCTTGATGATAGCATCAACTGTACCTGTGCTGCATAAATCCTGATGAACAGATCAAACAAAAAGAAAACACTACAGAAGCATAATGAGGTGGGGATTTTGGAAAAGAGAAGAAGTTGCTATACAACTGAGAGTCGATAAAGTTGCATTGCTATGAAAATGAGAACTCATCAATCAAGTATTGGGGATTCATCAAGAAGATCAAATTTTATAAATCTATCAGATGCCAAGGGCCTTCATCACATCCCCACATTAGAAAGAAAACAATTCACTATGAAGGGGTAAAAACTACAAAGAAAAACTGTTGATATAAACCAGAATAAGATTTAATCAAAATGTCGATACCAGGAATGATCAACAGCAAACTAACATGGCATACGAACCTGAGTATCTTAACGATGTATTCCCACCAATCTCCTGCTTTGCTTGAAGCCTTGACTGCAAGATAACCAGAGTTTTGCAAGAGAAGCATAAAGAACAAAGAGAATTCGATGATGTACTTTAAATGAAATCTCAACACCCAGTTGCAGAACTGGTTCCTAGAGGGAAAACACTGCATGTGCGAGGATGGCTATAGAAATTATTTCAGGCATGGCGAAATTGATTCAGATCATCATCAGTGCTGAATTAGGATTCTGAGAGAGGCATGCAAAGGAATCATGGAAGCAACACACTGAGAGGTTAGAGGTTGGAATCTCGTGCTCATAAGACATAAACATTGCCACACTAAGTAATAATCCCATCACTCCAGCCACCATCGAGATGAAGCCAACCAACGGCCATAATGAAAAGGTATATGAAGTGCTAAAACTTATAGATAACCTAAGATCAATCAAAGTTAAGCGAATGAACTTTACCTTAACAACCAAGAGAGGGTATGTACAAACAGTTGCCCCAAGTTTTGCTACAGCTCCAACTAAGAAAATCTGATTAGATGAAGGCAAGGGAGCGAACAGTTTTAGTGGCTGAAGGATCTTAACAAAATAACAAAAAGAAATAGAAATTGATGATAAAACTTATAATTAGTACCATAACAAATTTGATGACTAATCATCAATGCATCAAGCCAAAAGACTGGCTTAATATGCCGATAATCGTTGTAGAAAATCCATATTTTATTTTGAAAAGTTATATTCCTTTATCATGAATTCATCGTCTTAACTGAAACAGAATTTCTAGTTACAGAATAAATATTTTTGATGATAGCTTATGAGTTTATGCACAAATTATGGTATTGTTGTGTCAGGGTGAACTTTTATGTCCACATTTTGTTAATGGGCAGATGCAACAACAATAACATACCCAGTATATTCTCAACTAGGTTGAGGTCTGCGGGGTCAGATGTATGCGGCCTTACCCTTGTAAGTATACAAAGAGTCCATTTCTGTTGCAACCCAATATGCATTGCGTCATTTAATGTATTGAGTTCCAGCACTTCACTAAATAGAAGTACTAGAATTTAATAGGGTCATTTTGCTCTAATCCATTAGTAGCACAAAGTTAATGGGCAAATGCCCTTACGTTTTTGTGTTTATCAGAAGTTCAGCCTGTAGCCTACCTCCATAGCTGTTATATTCACTGGACAATGTTTCTTAGTAGATCTCTTATTCCTCAGATGCTTTAATAAGCCTTCATAAATCATGAACTGAATTGAGGGATTGCAAACCTGCAATGCCAGAAACAGTAGAAGCAGGATTTCTCATAACATTTAAGTTCAGTTTCTTGGAGAAGTATAATTGCAGCTTAATATTATTAGTTGTTATGTTGCTTCTATTTATTTTAGCAGGAAATTAAACTCGATAGTTTTAACAATATTTTTAAATTCATAAAAGTTCAAGTTTTTACTGCAAAAAAGCTTACCATTATTAGTGTTGGAATGATGCCTTTCCAGAATCCAGCAATCCCAGATTCTCGATAAACCTCAGATGCCTACTAAACATCTCCAATGACAAGAATTATTAATAGGGATGGGATCAATATCATTCAAAAACGTAAACCATGGATGAGAAATGGTTCTAGTCTTTCCTAGTAAAATTCGTAAAAAGAATCACAAATTCTGCTCCAATCATAAATTTGGCAACTATCCAGCAGTGGTGTTATTTCAAGGCATTATACATACATAATTTCAGTGCTTCTATTAGTGAAGTTGCTGGAACTCAATACTTCAAATGACGCAATGCATCTTGAGTCGCAATGGAAACAACATCTTTGTATAATTACAAGGGTACCCGACCCCAATATAATTGGGAATATACTGGGTATGATGTGTTGTTGTGTTGTATTATCCATACATAATTTATCAGGCAATATTTGAAGAGCAGATTGTCTATTTCATCAGTGCATATAGGCAAAGCAAACTTATAAAGTCAGTGCTAGAAGCATTATCATTTAGTAACAAGTTCCCCCTGCTACTGCAATTACAGTTAAGTTTATCACTTCCTGATTATTAAAGCTTCACATTTACAGAAATATCTCCATTTAATTTCCACTGCAGCGACTAATATTTTTGAATCATCTCCTTAAAAACTCAATCATGACGCTTTGCTATTCAGATCTTTCATTAACCTATAAGGGTCCGTTTGGTGTCAGTGGTGTAGAAAACCCTGATCGTGGGTAAGCGTGGGAATATTAAGGGATTACGGGGGTTTGATGCAGGATTC
>JAOWBN010220749.1:0-25130 GCA_028565015.1 Pinguicula moranensis | reverse complement strand
TCAACAAAGCAGTGACTACTACCACTGTCAAAGAGTACCTGGATAGGTTCCCCTTTGTACCAGCCTTGCACACGATAGGTATTAGTATTGCTGCTACCTCTGATTGCATTGAGCGATAAGTTCCCTTCATCCACCTTTTCCCCCAATATTTCTTCAGTGGGGCTAAACTCCTCATCAGGATAACCTTCCTTGGTGAGTTCTTTAGAATCAGCTTGCAGCAACAGAATTTTAGCTGTGCATCGATGGCCAGGAACAAAGGGGGCTCCACACCTGTAACACAACTTTTTATCAAACCTTTCTTTCATTTCTGCATCAGTCAAGAATTTCCGTTTATCAGTAGGAGTAACCATAGTGGTTGGTTTCCCTTTTGTAGGAACAGAACCATTAGGCCTATTCATTGGCCTGGCTCCTAACTTCTGAACTGCCCCAGCAATGAGATTCTCCACGAAATAAGCAACCTTCCTCTCCTGCTTCTTGGCTGATGCTATAGCCTGTAATAGAGTTTTAGGCATGTCATCCCTCACTGCTGACCTCAACTCAAACTTAAGACACCCAATAAACTTCTCCTTGTAGAATAATTCCCCAAACTCAGGATAAGCCATAGAAACTGAAGTTAGAAGGGGGTCAAAATGTCTTAACAGCTCCTGCAGCGTCTCTCCCTGCCTCTGTTTCAAACACATGAACTCTTCCAATAGATTATCCGAGTCATCTGTATCGAACCTTATAAGGGTAGCAACAATGAACTTCTCCCAATCAGTGGGTTTAGGAACCTTTAAACTTCGATACCACTCATCAGCATCCCCCTCAAAATGCATTCTGGCAAATTCCACCTTCTCATAATCATAGATACCATTATAAATCGAAAAGTATGCTCCACAGCGTTCAATCCAAGATCGGGGGTTGAGCCCCGTAATTTTGGGAAAATCAGTGTACGGCATTTTAGCTCTTCGTACCCTCCTCACATCGTCATAGTTATACTCTTCTCTTTCTACTTCCTCATCCTCTTCATTAGGTAGTTGAGACTGATTAAAGAGATGGCGAGGACGATTACCTGAGTTTTTCATCTGCGCATCAGGGTGTTCCCCCAGTATAGACTTCCCCATATTCTGTCTATTGAACGATTCAATCATCATATTCATTTGTTTCTCCATTCTTTGCTGGAAGAGTAGCATCGCCTGTTCAGATCTTGATATCTGGGATTTAAACCAATCCGTATTATCATTGAGGGTATTCGCTATTTGCTCCAGACGGATTTTTGTAAACTCAACTTCTTGTTCAAGCTTCTCCGTACGGTCACCCATTGGTTGGCCCGTATCCGTATTACCCGAGAAATCGGATCTCATCGGTCTCTTCCCTGAATCACCTTCCAGATTCCCTATCGAACTTTCTCCCTGCTTCATATCATCCATGGTCGATTTCGACATAGATTCAATTCGCAGTTGGGGACGGCGTCCTTTTCTTTTAGCTATTGTGGATAATTGTGGATCAATAACCTCGTTCTGATACCACTTGTAACAACCGTGATCGGAAGTTACAATGAAATACAGATTCCAAAGTATGAACAGGGGATAGAGTTAAGAGGGGAAGAAGATAGAAGATAACAGAGGAGGAAAAGACTTAGTTCAATTTCTCATAAAAACCCCACGTCTGCGGCTTACAACATTATATATGACCTAGAAAGCGTCATTAGCCGTAAACTAATTCATAAAGCGACTTACTGTCTTTAACGCACAACTTCCAGCTAAGCATGACTAACGACCTTAAGACCATTTTAATAAAAGCGTAAAGTAAAGAAATACAAGAAACACGCGACTTCTCCTTCAACTGATCTTTCTTAGCCACTTTCGACTGCCTTCACCTCAGCAACTCTCCTTGCACTTCTTCTAGCCTTGCGCATCCAGTGTTTCAGCAATGGAGGCGGGTCATTCTGGTGGCCGATCATAACAGATAGGTACTCCATCCAGGAGATACTGGAGCAGCTTCGAAGAAATCGGCCTGGTTTCATCCAGTAGCTGGTTGATCTTGAGGAGCACTTGTTCCTCTGCTTCGCTGCAATCAACTGGGCACGATGCCTTCTTCTCCAAGAGATCCTCATACATCACCATGCAGCCTGATTTTCACGGCACGAAGTAAGCAGTGACTCTTCACCAAAACTCATTTTCAGTGTGTGCATCTTTGACATGATTAGATCGAGCCACTTTCATGCCATTTGCATTTGATGCCTGATGGGTTGAAGTCCTATTTTATTTTTCTATTCATGCCTTAATATCTAACACTGCTTCATCTTCTCCTTGCACAGGGTGGTGGTGTTGAAACTAAGTTCTGTGGAAGAAAGATAGTCTGCGAGTATCTGTTTGGCATGCAGACCTGTTGCTTTAGTCCAACTTATCTGACAGGCTAAATGAGCAGCCTTAGTTAATTTGTGGGTAACATCAATTTTTCTAAATTGTTCAGACTAGCATTATGTTCCTCGGAGAACCGCTGGAGATGTGTACCCTTCTTGATCCGTCCTGTTAATGATTAACATTCTTGAAGCCTCAGAATAAACGGGTTGTATCATATTGCATAATTCAGATGAGAGATTTGGATCATTATGTCGATACAGGTGAAATATATACACAGAATCGCAACGATCTAGATACGCTGAACTGAATGGTTCATTGTAGGTTGATGCTATTTGTATTGATTTGAAAGGCATGGGTACGCTAAACAGTGTGAGGTTTGGGTGTTCAAAAGTTAATTTTTTTCTTTTGTTTTTATTATAATTTTAAGTTCTTATACCGAAAAAACAGTGAAGTTGTTAAACAGTATTTCTAGAGGATTGTTGTTGAAACATTTTTTTTGGTTTTTTTATTGAGTTATTTTTAACAACATCACCAGTCGGGGTGGTCAAAATACCAAATTATGGACAGACAAGTGGTTGGGGGAGTCATGTTTTGCACTAAGGTTTGCACAATTATATAGTTCAACTGGTGACAAATCAGTGACTGTAAGGGAAAAAAGGATATTTTCATGGAAAGAGATGGACTTGGTGGTGGTCATGGTCATTGGTCAAGGCCACCTGATGTTAAAGAGCTGCAAAAACTATATGAGATGATACAACTCTTAGAGTTGACGCTTCCAGCAAGTGATGAGCAGGGACAAGGGCAATGGCGATCCATCACAAACAATATATACATTGTAAAATGGCGTACCAAGAGCTGATCCTATGGGAATGGCACCCAAAAGAAGCGCATTACACTGCTAAAGCTTCATTGAATGATATATACTACCCGATAAGATCCAAGCATTTACATGAAAACTCTTGCAAGAACGCCTTCCCACCAAGGCAAACCTATTGAAGATAGGTGTCCCAATCGATCAGAACAACATCACTTGTGTAGTTTGCGAGGCAGAGTTGGAAATAGAAGCTCATTTGTTCCTGACATTTAGTTTGGCGCAACAGGTGTGGATCCGGTTCTATAAGTGGCTCGGTATTAATACAGGAGCGCATAACCTTATTGTGTTAGCATAGATCAATGAGTCACATGCAGAAATAATCCTCGAGACCCCACCTGGCCGAACAATCCCTATGTTAGGAGATTAGTCAAATACTCATCAATTCAAAATTGTAGATTGTACAAATATGTCTATCTTCTGTCTATATAAACTGACATGTATCAATTGACAAAATCATTGAAGAAGAAGAATTCTTTACACTTCTCTGTCTTCTTTCAACAATTTCACTGTCTTCTTTCAACGATTACAATACAATTTCATATTGAACAACGCCTGGAGCTACACACATGACAAGCTTATGGTCCTTGGAAACGCTTGTTTCTGAACATGATATGGCAATTGACTTGTTGGTCAATATGGAAGTGGAGGAATGGCAAGCTATTTCGCCAGCAACAGACCAACGCTGATCAGATTATGGAATGCGTCCAAATGAAATCATGGGTGATTTCAAAGAATAACTACTTGCCGCAAGAACAATGAGATCGGAAAATGGTGTCGGGAGCCAAAACTTTGTTTCAATTACAAGCGCTAGCAAGGAAAAACTGGAACTAAGTTGATACTTAGTTGTAAATACAAGATGTAAGGACACAGTCGTGCCCAATTATACATATGCATCAATAAACTCATACCACTTGATGAGACGTTTTAAGCCTTATATCTAGCAATGTTCGTAGTCGTACAAGTTAACTTCCACCTTGTTTTTTCAACATCATAATATATTTTCTAATAAGTATTTTGATAAATAATGCTTGTGATATTTTTAAAAATAAATTAAATCAAACCAAACATACCTAGTAGAATTCTGTCTAAGGGTCTGGTGATTAAGGCCGCGTACATCTGACCCCCCATACCCCAACTTAGTTGGGAATATATTGGATACGTTGTTATTGTTATTGTTGTTGTTGTTGTTGTCGTGAGTCTCTCAGTCGTTTCCACCAAATAGATGATCTTCTATCTCCCATGGTCTGTGTATTTATTTGTTGGTCGAGTAGGATCTCACCATAGGTTTCCTTGATCATTTCAGACTATAGTCTTGCATCCTCTGTCAAAAGTCTGTAGCCCGACTTTCGAAGTAGTGGCAAATTAACTTTCTCATATTTTTTTATACCTAAACTGCCCATATCCGTCGGATAGATAGTAGATCTTTTTTGAATTCATTCATGATATTTTCTTTGGTCCAGCCGGTCGCTCACCCCGTAAGAATTTGCGCTACAACATCACTATTCTCTTAAATACTCCTTTATCTGAATTATCTTAAAATTGAGATTCAACATCATATCTCAATTATCTGAATTACCTCAATAATTCAACTGGTTCTTCATTTTTTAACACTTGGAAAATGCATACTGAAAAATCAGTGCGTGATTGAGTATCAATTAATTGTTACATGCTAGCATGTATAACAACACGACTATACAAAGCGTAAGAAAATGGGTAGTGATCACACAGTTCAACATCCAACCACCTACTCTATGGGGCCTCGTCCAACTTATGTGATTTCACTATATAAAGGTAGATTTCACACAATTATTTTTCCCACCCTTGGCTACAATTATTTCACACGATATGATCCTATCACAATGGTTCTACCCGAAACCAATTAACGTGAAAATAACATAAACACTATACAAGGCACCCTTATATCGATTGAATATGTCGAGGCTCTAAAAGCCCACTAATGTGAATGTCCAAGCTCTCAAACGCATTGCTGATCCCTTGGAGGACAATGACGTGTCCAAGTACCAAAATGATGAAGGAAACACTGACTATGTTGTTGGAAGGCATTAGAAAGAAAGAGGAAGTCAAACAAGAAGCTTTAGCGCCATGGGTCAATCTGTTGCAAACCCTGAAAGAGCCAAGGGGCGTCCCGAAGAGTCCTATCCTAGTTAGACTCTACCATTCCAAAGAGTCTTACCCAAGTTGGACTTCTCGTTCCGAGGAATCTAATACTAGTTGGACTTTGCCAACCAAAGGAGTCTCATCCAAGAAGGCAAAAATCAAGAGGGGGTCGTAGGCCTAGAGGATAGATTGGTCGAATAAGATGTCACATTTATTATTTATTCTTCGAAAATCTAGGTAAGATAGAATTTAGTTTGCTTTGGATACTCTTAAAACTAGATAAGATAGAGTTTAACTTGTTTTGAATATTCTCAAATATAGAAATTAGAGTTCTATTCAGAAGTCACGTCTTTTCCTATAAAAAGGCATGTAATGGTCGAACCATATACCTTATTTTATTATTGATTTTATGTTACGAACTTGAGATAAATCCATTTATTTTTCAATCTATATTCTGAAGAGAACTACGTTGCATGCATTTTAGGATTCATGTAAAGGTTGACTTTATGGTTTTGGTGTTGATCATAGAGTAGATCCTCGGATTGACGTTCTATTAAGCCCCTGAATTACATTTGTTTCTAGCATAGGAGTTGGTTAGGGATTGATGTTCCATGTTTAATTGGATTTATAGGGCATAACATATTTCTTCCATCTTCATTCTTTTCATCAAATTTATTCTGAATTGTATCTGTCTTGTTTCGATCAATTCTTATTTTTGGTGCACTCATGTGCTTCATTATTGCAAGAAAAAATTTTCAGCTCCACGTTTATATTGACTTATGAAAATTCACATCACTTGGTATTAGAGCCAGGTTTGAAATTATTCTAGTTAGGAAAAATTTGAGATTCCGGTTCGTTATTGAGAATCCTAATTGTTTCTTGATTTTTTAAATCTGTTCGAAATCCCCCCCGCATTAGTCCAAAAACCTGTTAGGAGTTTATCTTCGGGATTCATGCTTTGAGCATTCAGCAGGGGCAAGATAAAAGGTTGGATCAGCGTTCAAACATCTTCCATATGTTGCAAAGTGAATGAGAAGACTTGTGTAGTGATTGTGGTCGGGGTTAGGGGTGGGGTTGTACAAACTGTGTGAATAAGAGCTTAGCCTTCAAGTTAGGTCTAAAGCAAGGGAAGCACCCTCAACCCTATAAGTGGCAGTGTCTCAATGACCATTACAAAATTTCAGTGAGGTTTCAAGCAAGAGTTCTGTTATAAATAGCAAGCGTGATACGAGAAGAAGTCTTGTGTGATGTTGTTGATATACATGCTTGCCATGTACTGTTGGAACGCCTGTGGGAGTTTGATAGAGGAACAAACAAGTACGGCTATACCAACGAATATTCTTTCATGTACAATGGTGTGAAGTATACTCTTCCACCACTTTCACCTCGTGATGTATTTGAATCTCAGCAAAGAATGCAAAATGAAAGAGAGGGAGAGAAAAGGCAAGTAAGTGAGTCAAAAAATCCAAAAGAGAGTGATGTGTTGGGGTGAGAAATAAAAATGAAAGGGGGCATGAGAGAAAAGCTTAAAGCTGGTAAGAAAAAATGCAACTTTTATGCGACATTGGCAGATCTGGGGCGGGCAATAAATAATCGATCATCCCTAGTTCTGATTGTTTTTTATGATTTATGCTTGACTAACACTAATTTTGATTTTGATCTTCTTAGTGTTGTCAAGCTTGTTTTAAAGGACTTTCAGGATGTGTTTTCGGTGGAGTACCCGATGGGTTACCCCCTAAGGGGCATTGAATATCAGATTGATTTTTTCCCGTGTTCAGTCATTTCTTATCGGCCAGCTTACAAAGCCAACCCTCAAGAGATCCAAGAACTCCACAGGCAAGTGTGGAATTCCTTGCAAAGGTAAGATTCGAGAATCCCTTTATCCTTGTGTTGTTCCTGTGATTCTTGTACCTACGAAGGATAATACATGACGTATGAATATAGAATGTAGGGCTGTGAATAAAATTACCGTCAAGTATCGACATCCTATTCCTCGGTTGGATGGCATGCTTGAGGACTTATGTGGCCTATCGTCTTTTCTAAAATTGATCTTGCTAGTGGCTCAAATCCGAATGAAAGAAGGAGATTAATAGAAAGGTGCTTTTAAGACTAAGTTTGGTTTATATGAGTGCCTTGTGATGCCTTTTGGATTGACAAGTGCACCCTTTATTTTCATGCGATTAATGAATTATGTACTTAGGCAATTTATAAGAAAGTTTGTGGTGGTGTACTTTGATGACATACTTACATATAGCCGAAACATAGATGAGCTTGCTACACATTTGTCTTGTGTTCTTGTAGCTTTTTATGAAAACAAATTGTATTCGAAGATGCCTAAATGTACCTTTTGTGTTCTAGAAGTTATCTTTCTTAAATTTATTGTGAGCAAGGATGAACATAATGCTCTAGTGGCTAACAAACACCAAAAGGAAGTCATTTTAAAACCAAGGGATTGGGTTTGGGTCAACTTTCACAAGATTAGGTTTTCAAACCAAGTCAAGTTGAAGTTTGACCCTAAAGAAGATGGTCCTTTCAGAGTTGTTCAACGAGTGAACAACAATACATATGAGATTGATCTATCAGGTGAGTATAATGTCAGTACTATCTTTAATATGTTTGATTTAAGTAATTTTCCTTCTGCAGATGAACGTGAGATTGAAATTTTGGATTCAAGGACGAATCCTTCCCAGGAGGGAGGGAATGATGTAAATGTCCAAGTTACAAGTGCATTGCTGATCCCTTAGAGGACATGGGAGGACCAATGATGCATGCAACAAAGCACTGACTATGTTGCTGTGAGGTGTTAGAAAACAATAGGAAGTCAAACGAGAAAATTCAACGCCATGGGTCAATCTGTTGCAAACGTTGAAAGAGCTAAGGGACGTCTCGAGGAGTCCTACCTTAGTTGGACTCTGTCGTTCCAACGAGTCCTACCCAAGTTGGACTCTCCCGTTCTGAGTTCTCACAAAGAGTCATACCCAAATTGGGCTCTCTCGTTTTGAGAAATCCAGTACTAGTTGGACTCTGCCAACCAAAGGAGTCTCATTTAGGAAGAGAACGTGTAGAACACGTGCAAAAATCAACAACTCACCAACCTTTCTATCATCACGACTCGATTATACCCAGTAACCAGCCGAATAGAAATGCTTGTTCCACCTCGAATGGATAAAGCTCTCTCAGGTTTTTTGAATTACAAAGGGGTACGGCAAAAATCGTACCAGTTGCTCCACATATACCCGACGATTTCCAGTTAGACAAGTCCTGTAGTTTCCTAAACTTTTAGAAGACTTTCCCTCCCAATAGAATTGTCAGTATGGTAGGATCATTTCATTGATTGGGCCTTAGACCAAAGTATCCTTACCAAGTTTGGCGCTACTCAATCAATCACAACATTACTTTCATCATATAGTTCTACAAGATTCATACCTTGGATTGGTTTGCCAAATTTGTCACAAGCATTCCTTGCATGGTAAGTTGAACAATGACAATCTGAGATTGTCGCTGCATTCCCCTCTAAACTCGTGTGCTAGTGGATAGCTCATCTGTCATAATATTATAGATAACACTTACCCTATTGGGCCTATTAAATGGCAACTCATTAAAGTTGGATCTTATACCAATAGCAACAATGGTGGAGTTAGAATTTTGAACCAATAGTAGGTTCGCATTAATTTTAAAAAATACATTCCTTTATGGGGTGGGTAGTCATGGTTGGAGCTTTACAAACTTGTGAAAATCGGTTCTTTCACACGATCGTTGCATTAAAAGGCATCCATTTGATTGTTATATAATATGGCAAGAGTGGGAGGAGTGTTAGGACAACGAGGAAAGCTCTAAAATCATGACAACTTTATGATGAAGCAAGAATGCCTTTTTTTTAGATCCTCACATTATGGTAGTTAAATTAGGCAAGATTCTTGAATGTTACCATTGCCAACGGATATTGAATATAGTTTAGGTTTCTCCTTGACAAAATTTATAAAACTGGAAAATTGTCCAAAGGGCTGCTTTTTTTATATGGGAATTTATTTTTTTATTAAGCTTACGACTTTTGCTGCAAAAGAATAGTTACAACAGATTCAACACTTATTTAAAATTAATACACAAGCGGGGTTTCTAGAGTCAATCTCCTAGAGTCAGCCCAACATCTAACTTATTATACGTGGTTACCCAAATCTAGGTAAAGACTTTTGAGTTCTCTAGGATGGACTCAGTACATGACGATATGCCATTGAATACAAAATTATTAAGGACTTTCCATATGCCCCCACACTATACTATGCCAAAATGACTTTCATACTTGATCCCATCTTTTCCTTTTGAGCATTCACAAATGGAGAAGATAGTGTCATTGCAAGTTGTTGATCCCTATATGGTGATATCCGAGCCATCTGTAGATTTTCTACCAGAGTTTATATATTCTTGACGTCGGGCAGAGCTAGCTTCACCAAATGATTTACAAGGAAAAACAACAGAAAATGCCCAAAATAAGAGAAAAGAGTCTCTATGATTTTTAATAATATTCAATAAACTTTTAATTTCGAAAACTAAGTACACAAGTCGGATTTTATAGCCAAAATTCTTAAATATTAAAATTTTGCCAAAAGTAGCAAATCCCAAAAATCACTCCTAATAAAAATTTAAAATAAGACAAGCAATCTTCCCAAAAAATGTCCTAAATCGGTTTTAAATGGCATTCCTATTTGACAAACAATTTATTACTCCAAAAAACTAAAAACTAGCGATTCAAAGTGATAAACAGTGGAATTGGAAGAAACTTTATTCAGAGATTGCGTTCGCTCTCAAAAGATGTTTCTGAATTGGTATCTTATGCGCGATTCTAATAACCATAGCCAAAGATATGCCCAAAATACTGAAATCAGCCCCAATTAGGACAATATCACCATTACTTTCCATTTTGCGGATCCTCCTGCATCAGTATCCCCGGGTGGGAAAGAACCCATCCTCGAGTTCAGGCTAGTGCCACTGGGATCCTACCCGAAGAAAACATAATTAATCTTCTTGTTGGCCTTGTCTTTTTCAATCTGAAGATCCACTAACGTCCCAACAATTTTGCTTAGACCTACATAGGGAGGCCATAAGTCCTTATGGGGGGGAAGCCTGCCGCATGAACCATGCCTTGTTGGCCTAGAATATGGAGGGTGGGAACAAAATCAACATCTTTCGAGATAAGCATAATGGACAATGGAGGACGATTACCCAACACAAAAATGAATATATGAGCCTGTATAGCCCTATCAGTAGCATCTTTTCTCCCACTTGGAACGCCAACAAGATTTATGTCTCTTCTCCCACTTGGAACGCTAGCAAGCTTTACGCTTGTCTTCTCGCAACCTTCTCTCACTCTCCTAGAGAAGGCATTAAAATATCCGAATGGTGAAAAGGCAATGACTGCTCCCTCGATAACAGGAAGGACTTCCTCTGGTTGAACGTCACTTGGCATAGGACAATTCTCAATGTACCAAAAGATTTGTGGCTCATATTCACATTCTTGATTGAATGTTGCCGACTGAGATCCTACCTTAATGACTTGGTCCGTCAATTGGATCGGCACTGCCAAGATTTGCTTCACTAATTTCCCCATCAAAAAACAATCGAAAAAGTGAAAACTTGATGACTCGTCGTACTCAATCCTCTCCTTGATATCAATTGAATTTATATTGAAAATAAGAGGCCTTTCATACTCAGAGTAGTCATCCAAATCTTCTTCCCCATATTGCTCAACAAACAAGGAATATCTTAATACCTCCAGATTGTCAGGAGCCTTTAAATTCCATGCTGCCAAACGTTGGATTAATTTTGCGACTTGCCTCTGCAAATCCTCAATCATCATCACATCCTAAATATTGCGATCACAACGTTGGGTTCCCTAATTGGGAACATGCCTACGATGACCACAACCACAACCATGATATTGTGCATCACATCCTTGTGCTATAACTTCGACCATGTTGAGTACCCATAAAGATGTTGAAGCTCCGATGCCAACTGATGCTGGGCAGAATAACAATTATTCTAAGGGTTAGCTCCACCGGAAGATTTATATGGAAGAATGACAGAAAAATGCCCAAAATCAGAAAAAATTGCCTCTAGGATTTTCAATAATCATTCAATTTCAAAAACTAAGCCTATGAGCCAAACTTTATAGCCAAAGTTCGTGAATATTCGGATTTTGCCAAAAATAGAAAAATCTCAAAAATCACTCCAAGTTAAAATTTAAAATAAGCAAAACAACCTGCCAAAAATTAGGCTTAAATTGGGTTTAAATGGTCTTCCTAATTGACAGACAATTATTACCGAAAATAACAAAAATTAACTAAAATTAGTAATTCGAAAGGGAAAACAGTGGAATTTGAAGATGCTTTAGTTTGAGATAGCATGTACGCCGAAAAGACATTTCCAATTGGTGTCTTATGCGCGATTCTGATAACCGTAGCCAAATATATGCCAAAAATACTGAAATCGACTCAAGTTAGAAAAATAACACCATTACTTTTCATTTTTGCGGATCCTCCAACATAAGTTCTGTAGCATTCAAAGAATATGTGTCGAGTATTCTTCATGTGCTTGATAGAACTCATAACCAGGTGGTGGTAGTTGCGTAGTGAGTATGTCTCGGGTGTTGAGCTATTCAAATGTGGCAATACTTTCCTGTAGCCTGCGCCAAACAAAAGCTTGCACACACTTTGGTGAGCCGTTTCCCTAGCTTGTGGCCAATACTCCATATTCCTACGAAGTAAAACCCATATAATGTGTTAGTGCAAAGTAAGAAGATCTTACTGTGAAGATGTGTTACTCTCTGTCTGGCCGTCATCTCTAGCTGTCTTTCTCATTTGGATGGATCTTGACACCTGCAATAAGAGATTGTAGAATTGGGATTAGCAAAAGTTCATAGCCAAAGATAGGTCTTCGCCAGTGCCAAAGCCAAGTGAGTTGATCGCATTCCGTACAAACCTTTGGGGCCACTATAATGTTCTTGTCAAAGAAATTGAATAAAGTCGATTGGAGACATATGGTGGACATACTGTACACATTGTATGCCAGAAGAATGTATCCTCGTCACTCCCTATCTGGCGCTGCATGTTGTTACTGAACCAGTATGTTGTGCGCACGAATTTGCATAAGTCTTTCCACAATATGGATGACCGCCTTTGGGTTGTGATTGTTGTCTAGTCTCTATCAAGGCCCTCATGTTTCAGGTAGAGGGACTGTATGATCTTGCTTAATAGAAAGGCTGGTCAGACATAATTTTTCATAGCCATTTACCGAGCAGGGCAATGTTAAATTGCTCCAGATTCTTAATACCCAACCCCCTCTATTTTATTTCTTGACATATGAGGTCCCATTTGATCTAGTGTATTGGTTTGACTTCTTGGGATGGTCCTCCCCATAAGAATTTGGATTGGATCCACCTCAAGGTAGCGATTACTTCTTTTGGCTACTTGAAGGTAGACATGAGATATGTTGCTAATCCAATAAGAGTGGACTTTATCAGTGATATTCGTCTCCCAAATACGAAATAGATATTTTTTCAACTCTTAATACGGTTTTGGAATTTTTCTATCAGATGCTACCATGTCACGATTCTTCCAGGGTTTGCACCCAAAGGCAGACCAATGTAGACTTGCGGTAGCTTGGCCGTGAGACAGTTGAGGCTATTCGCATAGCCTTGTAAATCCTGTATTGGAACATTTATCCCCAATAATGTTGCATTTGAAAAAATTTACTTTAAGGCTCGATGACAATTCAAAAAGCCTTAGAATGCCTTTCATCACCTGCACACTTTCTATGTTTCCGTGACTGAATAGAAGGGTGAAATCGGCATACTGTAGGTGAGGTAGAGATAGTTTTAGCTTACCAATGTGTTGAGGAGTCCATCGGCCTAGTCTCGTTGCTTGATCAATTATCAGGTGTAGGCCTTCGATTGCAATTAGGAAGAGAAATGGGGATAGGGGGTCACCCTGCCTGATTCCTCTATGTAGTGTAAAATTCCCTAATGGGCTACCATTGATAAGCACTGTAGCAGTGGCTGTTGTTATACACTTAGAAATCCATTCCAGCCACTTCTTGCAGAATCCGAAATCCTCCAACATCCTAAAAAGGTATTCCCAATCTTATAGTGAGTCAAAAGATTTTTCAAAATCTAATTTTAAGAATGGCTATTCTCTGTGTGCGTTTTGGCTCCTCAGTGACTTCATTTACTATGAAAACCCCATTCATTATTTGTCGACCTTTTATGACGTCATCTGATAGAGGGAGAATATTTTATTCATTTACAATATCAATCGGTTTGCCAGTATTTTTGTCAGGGTCTTATATGCACAACTGACCAAAGAGATAGGTCAATAATGCTCAATTCTCTCTAGGTTGGATATTTTTGGTGATAGCACAACGTGAATGTAGTTTATGCCTTTAATTAGCTTGCTATTTTCGTGGAATTGTTGAATGAAAGCAATGATGTCTTTCTTCATTATTTCCTAGTGGCGGTAAATGAAGTAGAAATTTATGCTGCTAGGGCTGGGCTCTTATTTGGTGCGCAATGCCATATTGTCTTCCTGATCTCTTCCTCTGTGAATGGTGTGATGAGGATTGCATTGTAATTTTCGTCAATACAGTTTGGAGCCGGGGTGGATAATTGTATCCAATCATAATAATCTGTGGCAAAATTCTTTTGAAATGCTATTGTATTCGTGCCTTCACCTGAGTTACTTCTTTGGTCCATCGATCGTTTATGTTTATTCCATGCAATTCATGCCATTGTCTGTGTTTTCTAATCCTGGCGTGATTGAATTTTGTGTTACCTTGTTCGTCTTTTAAGTCATGCTGTTCTGGATTTCTGGAAGAGAATTCGGTCCAATCTTTGGATTAGTACTTGGAGTTCTTTTTTGTCTTCTGTTTATTGTTGTAGCTTAGTTCTGAAATGTTCCTTTTTGCCGACATCTCTTCTCGTGAGCTATTATTTGCTACTTTTGCCTAAACTCCTGCAACTTGTATCCACTCCATCCACTCACTGTATGATTATCCCAGGTTGTTTTCACAACAACTTCCAATACTTTCACTTCATTCCAGCAGTTTAGAGTATGGAACAAGTGCGAAGTCAGCCGTTCAAGTGCGATTTGGTGAAGACTCAGCCATGTGAGCAACCATTCTGAATAGAGAAGAAACCTATCTAGTTTGCTTGCAGAGGAATACCGCTCATGTGTACCGGCATCTTTGCAAGGGGATGTCTGCAAGCTTTGTTTGCCTAACAAATTGGTTAAAATCTCTCATTTTACTAGGACTTGTTTGTTGAAGTTTGCGCTCATCCGCATTCTTTACTGCATTGAAATCTCTGCATAGACAGGATAGACCATTTGGATCCCGTTGAAGCATGTTGATGATATCGGACCATAATTGTTTCTTTGTTTGTTGTTCACACGAGGAACAAATGTAAGCAATCGTGATTTTCCATTTCTTTGGACCCCATTTCCCATAGGTAGCATTATATATGCCTCCCAGCTACTTTCCAACTCAAAGGTCTTCGGGTCCCAAACAGAGTATTCCACCAGCACTTTTTGCACACCAATTGAATCTGTTGGTTGACCGGAGTTATTGACAATCGCGGGTTGAGATTGAGTTGGACTTGGTTTCCTGGATGCATATTAACTGATTTGTTAGCTTTCTAATCATCTCCTCCATATCTCGCATTTTCCTTGGGTCTCCCATTCCTCTCACATTATAAGTTGTAATATTCATGGAAGAACTTATCACTTGCCTCCTTGTCTTGCTTTTTAATTTGCACAATATTACTAGGATCCCAAACTTCTAATTGCTCTATAATAGTGGTTATCTAGGAAGTTGGAGCATATATTATCATATGTATTGCAGGCCCTAGCTCTAAAATTTTATTCAAATCATGCGGCATATTTAAACATGCATTTTTTTCAGTAAGAGAAGAGTTTAAGAATTGTTTGACTAACTGGTCTTGCTGTAGATCCTTGTAATGATCAGTAGTCTTTTGGAATTGATCCCACTGCAGATTCTGCATTTTCAACAACCAAGAGTTTCCCCCCTGCTTTCTTAGACATATGGGCCTTCTATTTTTGTCGGCCAACAAGTGGTCCTTATCAGTTGTTGGGCCCCGCTCCAGGGGACAACCTTCAACAACTATCGGGAGTCCATTCTCCTTATTGGGCCTAATTTGCTGAAATAACAGATAGGTTAGCTTCTCTTATCCTTCTTGTCCAATTACCTTGTGGGCTTCTCCCTTATCCAACACGTCCGCCTCATTTTCTTCCCCTAAGTCCTGCAATCCCAAATTTGGGGCAATTACTAATGAATTTTGACCCTGCGCCGGAGTCAGATTTTTTTGCCTTTCAAATTGAATTACCTCTGTTCTTTTCTCGAAACCAGGCAGTGGATTCGACATAATCTCGCCCGGATTGTCGGTTCTGTCTTCCTCGAGCGGCACCACGACAGAGGGTATGACATTGAGCTTCAACGGTCCCAAACTATCTGTTGCACTGGATCATGGCATGCCTTCTTTACTAGTTGGGTTAGCTGCCTCAGGTGGTCTATTTACCGAGGCTTACACTGTAGTTCTTGGAGGTAGCGCCGGGAACTCCTCCTCACTAACTGGTTGAAATTACCCTACTACAATCCTACCCACCCACCCCACCTTCTTCACCTTCCACTCCATAGGGGGTGGTCGATTGATCTTGTCCTGAACTAAGAGGTTGATGCTTTCATCAGTGTTAGACAAAATTGATAAATATGTCTAATTTAGATAATTATAGTAATTATCTATTAATTACTTAATATTAAGAATTCTAATTAGAGTAGTATTCTATTAGGTCCTGTTTACTAGACAGAATTATGATTCATTATGATAGGATTAGAGCGCAATTCTATGTTTACTATACACACACTTGACAAAGCGGGTCGGAGAATTCAATCCCACGACCCGCGAGTTTTTTAAAAAATGATGGGATTGGGATGAAAAAAAATCATATCACAAACATAGAATTGATTTCAATTCTCCCTTTTTTTACTGACGCAATTCTCCTGTACTATTCCTCTTTTGTCCTCTCTCTTGGACGCGGACTACCGAATCGAACACATGGCGATGGCGGAAGGAGGCGGCTCCACCTATAAGGAATTCACGTCTCTTGGTCGATCGAGTTCAGGCAGACCCTAATCCCTGATCTTGTTCCACGATTACCACACCGCCGCCGCCGTCGTCTTATCTTCTCGCCGTACGTGACTGCTGGTCGCCACTGGAGCGTTTTCTTTTTGTTTATCATCATAAATTAGCTTAAGATAATCTGCATGTAATGTTTTTTTCACATAGTATTGGAGCGGAATATGCAGCTCCACCCTCGGCATTTTGTTCGCGATCTGCGCGATAAGCTTGTGGCGAAGCTGATGAAAGACGTCAAGGGCACTTGCAACGTCGGAAAAGGGCTTATCCGGCATCCGTCAGAAAAGGGCTGATCCGAGACGGGACCGGATTTGTTACATTTGGCCTTTGAATGTCCTTTGAATTCCAGTTTTAGTAAACATGTAATTATTTTTTTTTTCTCAATTCCATCTTCGGCCCAATCCCACCATTGGTGTACAATTTCGGTTCGGTAACAATTCCATGTTAATTCCAAAGACGGGATTGCTAGTAAACGGGGCCTTACTTAATTAGATTTAGGGTCAATTATATAATTATATGTTGATTATTAAACCATAATCCCCCCTATAAATAGGGTGTTCAGTACGCTTATTTACTCAATCTAGAATTCTTATTCTCATGTGTTGAGACCCAAAAACATATATACAGTTTCTCTCGAATTGCTGCCTTATCATATGTGAAACCGGAGATCTGAGTACGTGGATTACAAGGAGACTCTGCTAGACTCTTGTTCGTTATATTATCAACTGGAACAGTACGGTTCTATAAGCTTCCGCATTAAAGATATGATTCGTTCGTATTTAGTTTAACTATTAGATCCATTCTAATTAGATCTATAGTGGTATCAGAGCCAGTTTCTGAATATGATTATATTTGTTCCTTTATTTGTTAATAATTTAATTATTTTTTAAATCCGTTACTAATCCGTTTCTCATTTGATTTTCCAATATAAAATTGCTATTTTTCGATTTTCATAATCGACGCTGCTGCCAGTCGTCGGATCAGCTGTTCGTCAACCGTTCACGGTGGCACATGTATGTAACGCGCCGCCAAGTTGAAGGAGATTCCACGTTGCGTGTACATCACGTAACGCGTCGAAATGTGGCGAAAAGGCGACCACCGTCAACCATCGTCAACCACCGTGTACCCATCAGAATAGCTGGCATGGCGGTGCGTGTTCGTCATTCACCACCAAACTATCGTACAAATGGCGCGTAGCCATGCCCCGATGGCTCATCTCCGCCCAGAGCTGTGGATCTGAGTGAGATCCACCGATTCTGTACTTCGGGATGACCCGTGTTCATCACACGCCACCGCACGAAAGTCAAATCGGCCGGAAAAATGGCATTTTTGGAGAGAAAAAAGGCGAATGACACCATTTTTCCGGTGAATCTGAGAAGATAAAGATGCGGGGACATGACTTTTCATCACTGGGCAAGAAACGGCGAATGAAGACGGCGGTGAAGAGCAACGACCTCAAACCTCGGGCAATGGAGGCAACCGTGGAGACAGGAGCGTTGATACCAGAGCAAAATCATGGGAAAAATGGAACAATCACGCAAAAGGGCGATCGTGGAGGAAAATTGCGATGAAATCGCAAATTCGGCACTGGACGAAACTTTCATCTATGGTTACGAGGGAATTTCCGTCGAAGCCTTTAATTGTGTCTTTTATATGCTGGGCCCCCAATATTTTATTGGCGGCCAAACAACAAATTTAATAATAAAAAAAGTTATTTTGGGCCACGTTTTATTAAAAGTAGGGCCAGACAATTTTTTTAATTAGGCCTATCGTTTTTATTTTTAAATCTGGCTCAATTTCATGAAAACATTTGGACCAATAGTTTTTAATTATGTGTTAAATAAAATTCATAGTATGCATGATTAGGAATTAAATTTATTTTGCATAGTGCAATTTAATTCTTAGTATGCATAATTAAGATTAATATGCTAAGTGCAATTTTAATTTTAAGTATGCTCATGTGAATTAGGAATTAACTTTATTAGAGAATATATTTTCAACAAATAAATTAATGAACAAATCATTATTAATTTTGTGTTAATAATTAAATTATGGTAATCAAAATTATATTACCATCATTATTTTGAATTTTAAAAGAAATTTGCATTAATCGTGCTCGTGAGGTGTTGTTTAGGGTTAGTTGTTAAATGAGACCCTTGCGACACCACCTTACATCTGGACCCTTCACGTGGAATGATAGCACTGTCTAGGCAGCTGATCACCAGAATTATAGTATGAGATCAGCTATCTGGGTGCTTACTAAATCGATTAATGATCCCATCTGAACAAATTCAGATTCTTTTGATAGTACGAGATCAGCTACCTGGGTGCTTACCGAATCGATGATCTGAACCGATTCAGATTCTTTTGATAGTTTCGAATTTTTTTTAACTATGTGTTAAAAGAAAATCAAATTGTTATACATTTAAAATTTATTTGTGCCAATTATTTTGGCTAGGACAAATTAAAATTAAACCACAAAATGCTCTACAGTAAAAATGATCGAATTGTTACAATTAACAATTACATGTGCCAATTCGTTTGGCTGTATGTCCTACTATGTGTTTTTTTGCTTGAATTTGTTTCAATACGTGAAAGTTAGATTTTTCTAGAAAGTTTTGGTTATGAAGGACGTGATGATGATTATGAACCTAGCAAAATTTTCGAATATATAACATAATCTAAAATTTTTCAAAAAAAATCTAATTTTAAAATTGTGTCTAATGTCCTTATTAAAATATACTTGTAGAAAGGACACCCCCTAATATGATAAACGAACTTTCTTCCAGTGATAAGTTAACTGGATTGATCTATCACTTCTGATCCTGGAAGATTCAGTATCTCCTGCACGAAAAAAACGTTTTTGAGTATATAACCATGGAAGAACCAACAAAAACCTTACTAACCTATGAAGCATGGGCCAAGAAGGATCATAGTACATGCTATGCTATGTTGTATTGTATGCATGATGACCTAATTGACACGTACGATATAGAGCCCACGGTCAAGTCCATATGGGAAAAACTCAAGGAGAAATACGGTCAAACATCAGCTACAAGGCTCAGTGTCTTGCACCTAAATTGGCTTCAGTACAATATTGAATCGAGTCGACCTGTACTTGAACACCTCCACATCATGAGTACCATGCTTCGCGATCTCAAGGTTGGCAGGATCGATATTTCTGAGTTCAAACAAGTGAATAATGTGATCCGTTCACTACATGATGAAAGAGAAGACAGACGTTGGACTCCCTTCAAATGTATGATGAATCATGATGTGAACATCAAGACATTCGCTGACATATCCAAGCATTTAGAATTGAAGATGAGAGCCTACGAGCTTCCGCACTCTCTACCAAAAATCTTGCTACTCATGGGGAAAACCCTAGGAGAAACAAGAAATTTGGTAAGTCAACAAAGAAGACTCAATTTTTTTTTTTAAAAATGAAGAAAATCACTAAACAACCCAAGGCTAACGGCCTAAAAAATATGGCACATGTGAAGTGCTATAATTGTGGAAAGAAAAATCACTATTCTCGGGATTGTTTCGAGGCTAAAAAGTTACCTTACTCTCCAAATAAACCCAAATTTTGCGTTTGCTCCCATGCATTAGTTGCTAACGCCTTTCCTGTCAGTAAAGAAAACTCAAAAACTTGTTCAAAGAAAAATAATCACTAAACAGTCCAAGGTTAACGGCCCCAATAATATGGCACGTGTGAAGTGCTATAATTGCGCAAAGAAAGATCACTATTCTCGGGACTGTTTAGAGCCTAAAAAGGTACCTTACTCTCCAAATAACCCCAAATTATGCGTTTACTCCCATGCATTAGTTGCTAATTCCTTTCCTAAATTGATTATTGATTTAGGAGCGTCCCAGTACATAGTGAATGACTGTGCTGGATTTGTCGAGTTTCATCATTGTGGCATCGGAACACAAAGCGTAACCATGGGGGATGACAATGAAGAGGATGCCATCGGTATTGGCACCCACAACTTCAGCTTCATAGGGGAACGCATTGCTGTTACACGACAATTGTTTTTTTGCTACAATTAGATTTTTCGTCCTAGTGGATTAAAAATTGAGTACGGTGACGATGTGTTAGGTCACGACTCATACAAATATGGTTTTTGCATTCTTGATTTGGATGACATTTATAACGATTCTATTAATTCATCCATTGCATTAGTTTCCAACAATGACACAACTATTGAATCTATTAAATGGCATGCTAGACTTGGTCACATTGGTCAATATAGGTTCAACAGACTTGTTAAGTGTGATTTATTAAACCAACTCACTAAGGCTAAGTTGCTTGTGTATGAATCTTGCTTAGCTGGCAAGGCTAGTAAGAAGCCTTTCAGAAAGGCTTCTCAAGCCTCAAGTCGATAAGATTTAATCTATTCTGACATTTGCGGACACATAAGCGTGAAAGCACGCCATGGGGCTCTTATTTCATCACCTTCATAGATGACTACTTGCTTTTCGAACACGTGTATCTATTGTTTAATCGCCACAAAGCACTGGATGTGTTTAAACGCTAAGTAGCAAAAGTAGAGAACCAGTTGGATAAAAGAGTTAAGATTCTTCATACCGACCGCAGTCGTGAATACCTTTCTAATTTGTTTAAAGGGTATTGTGATGAAAATGGCATAGTAAGGCAACTTACCATTCCTTATACCCCACAGCAAAATGGTATTGCAGAACGTAGGAAGGACACCCTGCATGATATGGTTAGGTCTATGAGGGTGCAAGCCAATCTATTAATTAACTTTTAGAGAGATACATTACTTACGGCAACATACATTCTCAATAGAGTACCAAGAAAGAGTATGGCCATCACTCCATATGAGTCATGGAATGAAAGGAAGCCAATCTTAGACCATATGTGACCATGGGGGGACGGGCTATGTGCACAACCCAACCCATCAACAAGAAAATATTGGTCCAAAAGCAATCAAGAGGGTGTTTATTAAATACCCCGAATATTCAAAAGGATATGTAATGTTCGGTGAACACCCGAGTGCATGACTGAAATCGATAGTCGCAATGTTGAATTCCTAGAGGATTAGTTCCCAACCATCGGAGAAATAAAACAGAATGGTCAGTTGTATAAGTTTCAACAAGACTTGTCATTATCTCTAGATATGGGGGAGAGTATATTTCACCAAGCCACACAAGATAGTATAATCCCACCTATTCGAGGTGGGAACTTGCCACATGAGGGACAACATGAAAGAGAGGTAAGTCCTCAAAATTTAATGCCTAGAAATGAGATCAATTCTCAAAGTCTAGGAAATGACGATGTGATAACTAGCACCACGAACCATAGGATTAGTGGGAGCGTCCTTTCTCACACCATCAGCCCCACGAGCCAAAGGGCTAGGGGAGAAGACCCCAAACTCGGCAAGTAGAAGATCCTATTATCCGAAGGAGTAAACACGGAAGAATTCCTTGGCAATACTTTCAGATCGAGGAAAACATATTCTTCTGCGTTCCTTTGGAAGTAGAAGAGCCCACCTCTTATCAAGAGGTTATGGACTCACCCAATAGAGAAAAATGGCTAAGTGCCATGAAAGATGAAATGGACTTGATGCAAACAGCGAGGTTTGAGAACTTGTTGATCGACCATATTGACAAAAAACAATTGGATGGAAGTGGGTATTCAAGGTTAAGCGCAGTGCGGATGGATCAATCAAAAATTTCAAAGCCCGACTTGTGGAGAAAGGTTTTACCCAAATCGAGGGTATAGACTATGAAGGGATATTTTCTCCTGAGGTGAGGATTTACTCTATTCTCCTACTTTTAACCCTGTTTCCCATTTGGATCTTGAACTATTCCAAATGGACGTAAAGACTGCATCCTCAATGGAACACTTGAGGAAAAAATCTACATGGATCAACCTGTTAGGTTTGTCTCAGCAGGTCAAGATAGCAAGGTATGTCGTCTTAAAAGATCTATATATGGACTTAAACAGTCTTTCAGATTGTGATACTTCACATTTTATGAGGCCATTACTTCATATGGCCCTTACCATGATAGATGAATATCACTGCGTGTATGTCCTAAAGACAAAGTAAGGAATCATGTTTCTCTCCTTATATGTCGACGACATACTACTGGCTGAAAATAATATGGGAATGATCAACGCCACCAAAAAATGGCTATCCTCCATCTTGAGATGAAGGATATGGGTGAATCGAGGTATGTCCTAGGCATAGAGATATGCAAAAATTGTTTTAAGAGAATCTTGGGTTTGTCCCTTCAGGCACATATTAACAAAATATTAGAGCGATTTAAGATGTATTACTCTAAACTCGTTGACACCCCTGTTGATAAGGGTCTGGCACTAAGCCTCAACCAATTCCCAAAAGCGGATAAAGAAAAGGAAGAAATGAGCAATGTTCCCTATGCAAGTGCTATAGGGAGTTTGATGTACACCATGTTATCTACATGGCCGGACATTTGCTTTTGGGTTAGTGAGCTGTTACCAAAGCAACCTGGGGCCTGCTCATTGGCAAGCGGTTAAGAGGATATTTTGTTACATTTGTGAAATGACCAATCTAGTCCTATGTTATAAAGGGGATGACCTATGTCTAAAGGGATTCACGGATGCTGATTGGCGAGGCGACCTGGACGAGTCCAAGTCAACCTCTTCATCCTAGGTGATGGAGCTACATATTAGTGCAGCAAGAAGCAATACTGCATCGCTTTATCAACAATGGAAGCAGAATATGTCGCGTGTATCTTAACTGTGCAAGAGGCACTCTGGCTCAAAAGATTCCTACAATACCTTGATTTAAATTCGAGGGCCGATGATCCTATAGAGCTTAACTGTGACAATACTGCAATGATTCAATTCGCTAAGGGCCCGTTTGGTAACCGGATAGTGCTTATCCGACAGTTATCCCGGGTGCGGATAACCGAGTGATAACTGTTATTTGTCCTCAGTTTAGTATCTTAATAACAAATTCCAGAAGATATGCATAACCACCATTTGGTAGCCATTTTTCTTGCACGGATTTACTGTGATTTGGGATAAAACATATCATTTTACCTCTTTACCCTTGAATTTCGATTAAAGGGTTCCAAATCCTTTTTTCCAGCCCATCTCCACGACGGAACACTTCCCACTCCCAGCCGCTACTCGAACTCGACTCTCCCTCACGCCCCTTCGTCGCCACCAAAGATGGCGAGCAACCATCCCGAAGCAAATCTTCGCACTTCTTCGTCGCGACAGAAACCTTCATTTGCGTAAGTCTTCTTATCCCAGACTTTGTTTTCGTTTTATGTTTAGGGTTCGGGTTTTGATCAAAAATTTAAGATGTGCACTGGTGGTTACCATGGCCGTGTCCTTTGTTTGAATGCACCTAGAACTTCCGTAATCGCTATATGCAAGTCAAAAATCTGTGTCCTTTCTTGTTTATTTTTGCAATCCAATCCAGTTAATCGCTATGTGCACTGGTGAGAAGCATGACAATCACTGTTTTCCACTTACTGTGCTTATTAATCGCTATGTGCACATAGAACTTCCGTAATCGCTATGTGCACTGTTGGTTACCATAGCGTTACATTGGTACTTTTATGCAGATCCAATTAATTTTCAGCATATTTGTAGTGTACAATACTGTTACAATGTTTATTTTGGGTACTGGTGGTTTGTCCTTCTTCGGTTTATTAATATCGTGAGTTATTGGATTTGCATTGCTTAGATTCCGCACCTTTCAGCAGCCAACCCATTTTTCTTTGCGAAAGCATGCCAGTGAAGGTCGAAGTTACCTTTTGAAACGCCATCTCTCTCCACCAACAATTGATCTGACCAGATCACCGGAGCAGGATGAGAATAATGACAATCCAATTATCTTGGATGGGGTGGGAGAGGAAAATCATAATGTAGCACACTGTCTCTTCGTTGTTGCTCCACCCTCTTGTTTGACGAAAGACCGTAACAGCAACGCGTGGATCGCAGATTTCTTCATGTAGTTTACTTTTGCAGCACGGCGTTTATGACTAAATAAGGACTCGACTTTGTATTATGCCTTTGGGGCTTCTACTATGGTTATTTTGTGAATTTGATTTTTGATTACTGCAAGCTTCTACTGTGAATTTGATTTTTGATTACTGCAAGCTCAAGTTCACAAAATGCTTCTACTGTGAATTTGATTTGTGATTACCATAGACCTTTGTTGAAGCAGAGTAATTTTAATCAGTTCCTTGCGCATGATCAGTTTTGTTTACTTTTTTGCACGGTTGCAAAACTTGTTCTTTGCGCATGATCAATTTTGATCAAATAATGCAGATTTTGTGAAGGATTTATCTGCAGATATATGTTGTGTATTCCTTACAAAGCTCCCATCAAGTATGTGCACAGGAACACTGTTTGGTAGCAGTTCCACATTCTGAACATGTAAGGATTTCTCATGTGAGCCATGAATCCATTGAACGGCTTGAGTTGAACATTATTGTTAAACAACTGGTTGTTACCAGACTTCTCTGCATGAAGTCCCACGGCTTCCGTAGTGACCAGAGATGCAATGCTCCACATCATCACACAGTTTTTGTGATGGAAAGCAATTAAGAACATTGAACTTAAATT
>JAOWBN010220738.1:0-10604 GCA_028565015.1 Pinguicula moranensis | reverse complement strand
AAACCTAAGAGCCTGCCACGTTTGACTCTTTATTACATTCTTAGCCTAAATTGCGTTATCTTTGAATCGGATTCTTTGCTTGTGGTGAACTGGTTCAATAAGGTCGCGTCCCCATGGCGCTATCACTCTCCATGGAAAGAAATCTTATCTTTGTCAATCTACTTCTCCCTACAAATTCAACATGCGTATCGCAACTTTTGTGTAGACTGTTTTACTTATCTTGGAACGGATTATCATTCCTCTTTTTATGATGTTGGTGAGTTTCTCTCTCCTACTGTCTCGGTGGAGCTGCATGCTTATCAAACTCAGTTATCCCGTGTTCATATATTATCACACGCACTGATCTAGGCTTTATGCTTTATTTGGCTCGATTTTCTTTTCTTTGATTTCTTTCATTTTATAATAATTTTTTATTTAAAAAAAGAAAATAATTTTTAATTATTTTTATTTTTTAAAATATTCTTATATTATTATTTAAAAATATCAACATCCCCTAAGTTAAAAAAAATGACCTCAGCACTCCCTAGGGCAAAGTAGCTTGGCTTCGCCCCACATTCGAATTAAGTAAAATGTACTTGATACACCATGCTTCTCATTTCCGTTTTGTCACTGGCTTATAATAAAGAAGTGTGGAAATTTTAATTTGAAACTAGTGGTTTATGTTCTGACCAATCGCACACCTATACCTATGTGAATATCACATGAGTCACTATAATTAGTGGATGGAATGGGAACATTTAATGTTAAATGTTGAAAATCTTTTATGAAAGACTGACTTATTGTGGGGGGTGGGGTGGGGGGATGGGAGGTTTATTCAAGAAAAATGCAAGATTTATTTTAGTTGAATCATAATTCAAGAAATTGTATCGCACAAGAATTATAGGCGCAAGAAACATAGGAAAGGTGAGGCCCGGGTGTTCAACACCAATTCCCACGTGTTCATTCACACGAATCCCACCTTTCATGTATTTCTTGCACTTACCATTTTTGCGCTATATCAGTTTTCTCATAATTCATATATGTGCACCAATGGTGTTGTCCCAAATCGTTTATCCAGCGTTACAAGTTAGCTCAATAGCCATCATTCAAAAGCAAAAACAAGATGACAATACAAGTTTCATAATTGTACCGATTAAGAGAGTAGGCGGCACAAGTTTCTTTTGGATAAACATAAAACAGGACAGGGGGCGAGGGGACATGCAGTGGGGGTTGGGGGTATATAGCCCCCTTTAATTTTGAATGACTAAGTTTTGCCAACTAACCCCTCTCATAAATAAGTTAGTTTGTCGCTTACAAGATTACAAACTAATATTTGAAAATAAAAAAGATTGAAACTAAGTTGGAGATAAAATCAAGTATGACTTATAAGGTAGTTGAAATTAGAGCTCAAAAGGTGGAAAAATGATATAGCGCACGAAATTTTCAGCGCATGAATACACGAACGAGGGCAAAATGACCGTTTTGCCCTCGTGTTAAACATAGCGCCCCTATTTAACACATGGACAAAACGGTCATTTTATCCAATTCTTGCAATTCTTGCATTAAAAAATTCGTGGGCTATATAACCAAATTAGGCATCCCGTGATTATTTATGAATTCAATAAATGAACCACACATTTACCGAACAGTTAGGTTCTAGTCATGTATCAAATTTAAGTCCCTATACAATTTTGTGCATAAAAGAGTATCTTGCTCGACTCAATTTGTTGTTCTTACTTCAAATTAGATTCCGTTCTTTAATGAATATATATATATATATTTGATCATAAATTTAATTATTTTATTAAAATAAGGCTTTGCCCAAAAAAATATTTACATAGTTCATTCCCATATCTAAAATTAATACATATATATGAGTTTTGAAGTCAGTTTCCTGATATTACTCCTATGTCAAGGGAATTATGATAGCTAAATAATAATGGACACATCAAGTCATGGTGGTTTAAGTGGTGAGTAACTACACCTCACAATTGTGAGGTTCAGGTATCGATACCCATCTAGGTCGCAATACGGAAACGGCCTCTTTGTATAATTACAAGGGTAAAGCCACGTATATCAGAACTCCCAGACACCAACTTAGTTGGGAATATACTGGGTAAAGTTACCTAGTTGCCTAAATAATAATGGACACCTTTATCTTTTTCAAAAAGGGTGTTTTGTGCAGCCTTCTTATGCTTATAATTGGCTTATAAGAACATTTTTTCAAAAAATGAAGAATTATTTTTTGAAAAAATATGCTTATAAGCCAATTATTATTTTAAGAAGGCTGCGCAAAACAAGGACTAAGTATAGATGATAATGTTGAATTGGGTTTTTGCTTCCCAAATAATAATACCAAAGCCAACTGTAGAGTATTAAACCTGAAATCACTTCATTTATATTGAGTGTGTTATACCACTTTTATTTGGGGATAATGGAAGTATCTAGAACTCGATTGATCACTCGATTAATCCTCCGAGTATTATACGGTCGCACAACACACAACACTAATTAGTTATAAATATAGTTCAAAGTTGCGAACCGACCCGGTTTCCAGTTACCACTTAATTCAATCTAATTTAATCATTTTGTTTCACAATAAAAGTAGCTTTCTTATGGGAAAACTCGAAACATAGGAATTTATTATTGGAAGTGAATTGACAAAACTGACCCTTGGATTCTCGAATATTCTATTAAGGGGTATTTTGTGCCGCTTTCTTATGCTTATAATTGGCTTATAATAATATTTTTTTTCAAAAAATTAGGAGTTATTTTTTGAAAAAGTGTTTATAAGCCAATTATAATTTTAAGAAAACTGCTAAAAAAGAAGGGTTAAGTTTCATTTCTGATCTAATTTTATTTTTGTTTTTGTTGAAAAATATATAACGCAAGATAAAAGAACGTAAGACAAGTACAAGACAGAGTAATTTTACCATTATACCCTCGTGTTAAACACTGATACAAAAATTAACATTGAGTATAATTGTCCATTTTGTGTTGTTATGCGTTTGGTCTTTTGTCCTGCGGTATATCATTTCCCGTTTTCGTTCAAGAAAAAAAAAGGAACAGAACAACAAAGTCGCCATTTTCAAAACAGAAGCCACCATTTACGACCAGGGTACACAACATATACATTCGCGTGCTTCACAAGCCATTTTCTCTCAGAGCTCGAGTTCCTAAAGTCACACGCACTAACACACACTTCCAATTACCATCTTCTCACGTCACTCTCAGATCCGAATATCTCACCTCACGGTCTCAGCCAGTGTGCTATATCTGTCTACGTATTGTGCAAGAACCCTTTTTTATTCACATAATCGCCACCAAGTTTTGTTGCACATTTTAGTAATTTATAAGCTGATCCCAGATCTGTTTCAGCATCTGAAAATGAGCTAAAAAATCATCTTTGATGATTAGGGAATAGAGTTTTTTTAATTAGGAATTTTGTTGTATATTTGCAAATACTGTGACTGGGTGTGAAAATATTATTATATTTAGTGGGTTGTTGTTCGTTGTCGATAATCGATATAGACTGCTGGGTTATATTTGGAAGATGGCAATGCAATCAGCGGCTGTGGTGGTGCCGGAGAAAGTCCCGGTTCAGTGGTACAACCACCAGCAGCAGCAGCCGCATCAGCAGATGGATGAGAGGGAAGGGCTTTTGATGTGGTTGAGAGGTGAGTTTGCTGCTGCAAATGCGATGATCGACGCACTCTGCCACCATTTACGGGCCGTGGGGGAACCCGGGGAGTATGATGGTGTGATAGCGTCCGTACAGCAACGGAGGTGTAATTGGAACCCTGTTTTGCATATGCAGCAGTACTTCTCTGTGGCTGAGGTGGTTTACGCGCTGCAGCAAGTGAGTTGGAGGAGACAGCACTGGGCAGTGGGGTTTGAGGGGAATGTAAGGACTGGAGGAGGTGGGAAGGATTTCAGGAGAGGAGGCAGGGGGGATAGAGCTGGCATCGAGGGGCAGAATTTTGTTGGAGGGGTGAACGGTAAGGATCAGAGTAATGGGCATCTGAAAGGCAATTCAAACGTGAATGGAAAACTAGATGCAGGAGAGAAAGCAAAGGTGGAGGTGAAAGATGAGGAGAAAGGTATACTTGATATGTTACATGGATAGACTTATTTCTGTGAGCTTGCAGCCTCCTCTGTGCATTGATTCTTTGAGTTGCTGAATCTTTTACTTTCTTAAAAGATGGAGCTATATAGTCTCACTAATTTGTAACCAAAGAAAATTTATTGGAGGTTGTGTTTAGGTAGATGTCACCATATTGAAATGCTAACCAAACTGCACGTAGGTGGTTGCATTTGACTGATCAACTTATTTATTATATGAATTATGTTGTGAATGATGTTATTGTGTCATGGAGCATGTGAGAGATTATCCAGCCCGCATGGAAACTTTTATGGATAAAGAAATGGGAAGTGCTAATGAACCCAGAGTTCTTAAGACATATTAGGTATGGAAGAAAAATTTTCTTGATTCAAGTTCTACAAGAAGTTGTAGCGCATTCATGTGCAAGATTCCCTAGCTTTTGTTGGAGTATGATTGAGCTACTATTCTCAATGACTATTGCAGTAAGCAGATCTAAAATGCCATAATTAATATTGTTACTGGTGGGAACACTAACTTACATATTCAGTCAAATTGTTGTTACGTTTTCAAATTAAGAAACTCCCAAACATTTGGCGGTCTCAGATGTGTAGATATCAACGGTGACTCATTATTATGATGTGAGATCTATATTTGATAAGTTTTGCCTCCTTATCAGAAAATTGTACCATGTCTTTGCATCTCAAATGGTGGATCTTTTTTAGCTTGATAAGTTATGTGGCCTTATCAGAATTAATTTTTTGTCTTTGGATCTCAATGGTGGATCTCAATTTTAGCCTGTATTGAGTCGAATGGCAAAGGATCATGGTTAGTGGCATTTGATTGGCATGTTGCAGCTTGGAAATTTTCTGAGAAGTCTACACTTCTGGTTTCAGAACATTATCTTAGCTTGTCAGAAGTAGAACCTTCAGATTGAAGTTTCAAACGATTAGCTTGTTGAAGCATTTTAACTGACTCAATTCTGCTTTTCGCCTTGAAAAGGATATGAAAAGGTAGTACCAATCTAAAAAGTAAGAATAAAGTCATGATTTCATGGCTGTAGGTTAATGTTCTCATTTCTTGGAATCTTCTGTGCTCTAAGACACTAATGTTTTCATCAATTTTATTTATTGAGTTATTCTCGATCCTTTAGCTTGTTATCTGCTAGAAAAATTGATTTATTTGTTTATTGCAGAATTGAATGAGAAGTCTGAAGTGAATTGCTTGTCCCCAAGGCAGGGACACTCTCAAGGAACTGCTCCGCCAGAAGATGATAATGACGAGCCTGCAGGTGAAATTTATTTTCCCTATTCTTACCTTGGACTAGTCTACCTGTTGGTTAGTGCTGTGACTGGAAAAAGTACCAGTATAACAAGAGGGATTCAGATCTCCGAGTACTTATCCTTGACATCACACGGAAATACTACATATATCTAATAGCTTTTTCATGCTGTTTCTTCAACTACTGTTCGAGTATCTGAACTCCCCAATGCTTAGGGTCTTCCAATGAGGATGGATCTGGGCTGGTGACTGGACAGAAACAAAATCTTACAGTTTCTCCAAAAACATTTTTGGCTACCGAGCTATATGATGGAAAAACAGTAATACTTTCTTCTCTGTCTCTATCTTGTCGTCCAATTATTATAAGCATCTTTCTTAGTGTCCCTCTTGTAGTTTAATATAGCTGAAGGAATGAAGCTCTATGAAGATTTCGTTGAGGATTCAGAAACTTTTAAGCTTATTACTTTGGTGAATGATTTGAGAGCTGCTGGGAAGAGAGGACAGTTGCAAGGTAAGTTTGGCAGAAGCTGGATTGTAGAATGACTAGTTACAAGTTACAACTAATCCTTTTCTTTGTCTGTAGAGAAGTACACTATAAAGAAAAATGTATGTACCAGGCACAATAACTAGCTAGTTTCTTGTGTAGCTTGAAGCTCCACGAGGCTGTTCTGTTTATGGCATGTTAAATTTTCTTTTTGTGAAACTAGCTAGTTTCTTTTTGTTATGCATCTACTTGTGCTTTACAATTTTTTCTTAGATTGACAGTCATTCTTCTCATGCTCTTGGCTGCTTACTATGGACTCTTAGACGATAGCGAGTACTGAAATCTGTTCTTTATAATATCCCAATTAGGAGTCTTCCCATGTTTTTCATAATGACCTCCTAATCACACGCAAATTAATGACCTTCCCATCCTAATTATAATTGGTCCTATAATAATGATGCTCTTCTGGCGAATTGCTTTAAAAATCCATGCTTTGTGCTGGACCAGCTGGGCTGTTGGATAATTAAATGACAAGATTGTGAAACAGCCAATATTATCGTGAGTGAAAGTTTGGGTCACTTCCTTTTCTTGAAAACTATATTTAGAAAACAATCAGTCATACTCTTTGCATTATTATCACTGTTTGAACACAATTTTATTCTTGTTTACACCATGCAGGCCAAGCTTTCATCACAAGGAGACCCATGAGAGGGCACGGAAGAGAGATGATTCAATTGGGTATCCCCACTGCAGAGGCACCACCTGAAGATGCCTCTCTAGCTGGGACCTGTAAAGGCATGTTCTGAACAAATCCCCTGCTTTCTTTTCTTTACTTTCAACTTTGGTGTTGTCTGTTTGGTTTGCATGCCCCCCTGTGCATTGTGTGATCTCAGCACTCGTTTCTGTACTGGATGTCTTTTGCAGAGCTAAAAACAGAACCCATACCTTTGTTGCTGCAAGATGTTATTGAACGGTTACTTGCAAAACAAGTTGTTTGCATCAAGCCAGACTCATGTATCATTGACATCTTCAATGAGGTTTCATAAGATAGCATTGCTTCAATGTCCTGATACTGTGCTATCTGACTTGGCAAATCTAAATTTTTCCCTCACACTTGTAGGGTGATCACTCGTATCCTTATCTGTGGCCACAATGGTTTGTAAGGCCTGTATGTGTACTGTTCTTGACAGAGTGTGAGATGTCATTTGGTAAGGTATTGACATGTGATCATCCAGGGGACCATCGAGGTGCTCTTAAACTTTCCTTTCATCCCGGGTACTTCAACTATCTTTTCTAATCGCGCTTAACTCTAAGTTATCCTTATCTACCATATTTATTGGTGCATTCAGCTTCTGGAATGTTTTTCTTCCATACCTGCCACCTGCAACTATAGTTCTGCTAATAGCCGTCTCCAGGATTTAATCTTCACTTGCTGCAAGATGTTTAGATAAATTTTAGATTCATTGCCTTGAACTTATCCTATTCATATCCTATTCTTTTTCCATGGACAGAGCTATGCTTGTAATGGAAGGTAGATCGGCTGATTTCACCAGACACGCGATTCCTTCCATCCGAAAGCAGCGAATTCTGGTCACACTGGTAAAATCACTACCCAAGAAAGCCAATTCTGGTGATACTCATCGTCTTCCATATGTACCAGCACCTCCTTCGAACTGGACCCCACCTCCTAGTCGTTCGCCAAGTCACGCCCGTCGCCCAATTCCACCCACCGGGGTAGTACCAGTTCCCACTGCTCGTCCACAGCTTCCCCCTTCCAATGGCATCACACCCATATTCGTTCCTACCCCTGTATCCCTGGGCATTGGATTTCCTGCACCAGTTCCTCTCCCACCATCGTCTGCTACTTGGCCTTCCCCTGCCTCCCCACTGAGGCATCCTCCCCTGCGATTGCCTCACCCCGGCACAGGAGTCTTCCTTCCACCACAGGGTTCTGGTAATCCACCAAATCAGACTGAATCAGCTGGTGCAACTGAAAATGTTACCACAGAGACATCAGCTGGATCGGAGGAGCACAGAGTAGGGGACCCTAATGGCCCTAAAGTTCCAGAGCACGCATGCTATGGAAGCATAAATGAAGTGAATGAGGGTACTTTGAGCAAAAAGGAAGGCTTGGGTCATGAAAATCATGATCTGGGAAAATCGGCCTAGGAACATGAAAAGAGGCTTCTTTTTACTGAGAGTAAAACTGGTATGCATGCTGCAGCAACCTGCATTGAGTTTAAAGCAAATGTAAAGCGCGGGAAATGTGAAGACAATTTTCCACTTCCAAGGGAGATGAGATGAATCTAACATCTACTTTTTGCTGGCTTTTATCATATCATGTATACTCTGTCCCAGGCTACATCAACTGTCTCAGAATTGAGCTCTACTTCATGTCTCATTACATTTTCAACCATATAGTAATGAGGAAAAAACTTTTTTCTTTTTTTCTCCTGAGAAAATGCAAATTGATCCAACGGCTAAGATCTTTTGTCAGTAGCTTATTTACCATTTGATCAATGAGAAATATGTTTACTATGTATGAAACAAAATACAATACAAATAAAGAATTAGACAAGGAATAGAATCCTAGACTAGGCAGTATCCTTAACTTCTTTTTTTCATAAAAATTCATTTGTATTAAAAATAGGCCGAAACCTTAAATATTTATATCATGTCTTTTAGCGCTTATGTAAATCGAATACACAATTGTGGATTTTGTAGTCAGTGTACTAACCTCAACCCGACTTTTAATTTGTTATATGTAATTGCCCCTATCCAAGTAAATACTTTTGAGTGTTTTAGAATCGAGTTTGTACACGATGAAATTCCGTTAAATACATAGTTATTTCGTGCTTTCCAAATTCCACATACTTAGCTATGTCGGATGGCCTACCAAACTTCGTACCACTGCTTTCTTTTGATCATGCCCAAATGAATCATGTGATGATGTATCCTTCTTGTATCCTTGTGCCTAACTCTTCTAGACTATGACTAACAAGAATCTTATCTTTCTTTTAGCAATTTTCTGGTAGTGGTGATTTCCTTGTGACACTGCTTTGTTTGTAGGTCTTTCTCGTCATTTCAAGTTGTCATGCCCAAACGAAAGGTTATGGGAGCTTGCTCACGCCCTTCCTTCGCCGCGAGTGTTGAAGCTCCGGCTAACCATTTCATCAGTATGGCCTCTCTTGTCAGGACAGATACTGCGGAGGGAGGCATTACATCCTTGATGATTATCATATCATAATCCCCAAATCAAGATAGGATTCACAAATCTCCTTCTGGATCCAAATGGTCTCAGACTTCCCCCACATCATAACTTATAACTCGTTGTAACAAACTGCAGACTAATCGGACGAAAGTTAAGATGAAAGGATTGTTGATATTGGTGTGAGTGTTGCAGATGAGGTTCGCAAATTTAATTGCCAAGGCTCGTGATTTACATGCTCTATCGGATATACGAGATCCTCGTAATATAATGGGTCTCAATAAAAATATTATTTTTGTATAATTATAAGAGTAAGGATGTGTAAATTTAATCTCATACCAAATTTAATTGTCAATATACTGGTATGTTGTTATTGTAAACTTTTTCTCCAATAGATTCATTTTCTTGGGGTTCGTTTGGTACGCGGACATAAGGAGGATAAATTGGGTCAATTAAGTGTTATCCTTGTTGGTCCTGGTTCGTCATCTGTTTGATACACACTAGTTATCATGCGGCTTGAAGGATAACTCGGTGTTTGCTCCAAAAATTTTATCCCTATTTTTTTTGTAGGATTTTCGTCTGTCCAACTTGAGAAATGGTATAGCGCAAGACAAAAACACAGCAAGACAACATAAAATGGACAATTATACCCCATGTTAGTTTGTGTGCCAGTATTCAACACGAGGGTATAATGATAAAATCGACTCTGTCTTGCGGTGTATTGAGCTCTTTTGTCTTGCGCTATATCATTTTTCGTCCCACTTTGTCCCTCGAGTCTGTTTATCAAAATGCCCCTAATGTCCTCAATATTTCTAGGAAAACCAACCATAAAAACCTCAAATCTACCCTAATAGGGGTGGTCAAACCCGAATTCCGATTAATCGAATTTTCGATTACCCGAAATAAGTCGAGTAATCGGGAATCAGGACAAGTTCGGGTAATCGAAAATCGAGTATTGGAAAATTGAGATTTTTTTTAATTTTGGGATTATAATTTTTCGGGTATTTCTCAAACCCGTCCCGTTCTGATACCTGAATTTTTTATTTTTTCAAAATTTTGGGTTTTCGGGACTGGACCGGAATCGTAAAGTCGCTCCCTTTTTTTATCGGATCGAGATCGGATATTAACAATACTCGTCCTGAAAACCCGTTTTGGCCACCGCCCTGATCTCCCCTCTTCACATCTATCACGACCCAAAATCTGCTAGTAATATTTTTTCTTGGTTGTGGCTTCGGCACGAGAGATAATGCCAATTCGGGTACCAAACGAACTCCAAGAAAGAGAAGAACCCGAAAGCGAATACTGTACAGTAAGTTGTGGACTCATTGCCGTTACAAACGAAGCGTGTTGTTATTATTCTATCAAGTTCATATGTTCTTGTATCTTGTTGCACGACAGCTGCAGTGAATAGTTATGAATGTCTAAATGCATATCAGTTAGCCCCTGTTTTGCGCAGCCTTCTTAAAATTATAAGTAGATTATAAGCACCTTTTTTTCAAAAAATAACTCATCAATCTCGTAGTTCGAGGTTCTTAAAAGCCAATTATAATTTT
>JAOWBN010220727.1:0-13229 GCA_028565015.1 Pinguicula moranensis | reverse complement strand
AAGATCAACAAGAGTATCTAAGACACCCAACTACTATAAGTTATAGTAGGATTGCTACAAAACAGCTGGGTAATAGACAAATGTCAAATAAAATGTTCTTTTGGAACAGTAGAGGTCTCAAAAGAGCGAGGCCATATCTGAAAAATTGGGTGAAATTATATAAGTTTGGCATCATGGCTATAGCATAGCCTTTTCAATCTGCCAGCAAAATAAGTGGACTAGCTAATTCACTAGGTTATTTTAATACAGAGTCCCTGGATTATTTTAGGAGATTTCAATGTCATCCGAACTGATAATGAAAGAAGAGGAGGGGGTACAAAGGACTCTACTGCCAGTCCAAGAGTTTAATGATTTAATACACAGATGTGCACTACTAGATTTCAGAAAAAAATGGGAGGAGACACTCTTGGTGTAATGGTCCTTCAGGATTAAACAGAGCATGGGCGCACCTTGACAGAGTATTAATGAATACAGAATTTTTGCAAGGTCAAGCATCCAGTTACTATCAACTACCTGGCAGGAAAACTTCAGATCACTGCCCTCTCATTCTAAAATTGGAGGAGCCAAAAGAAGTTTATGGATGTAAGCAGTTTCGGTATCCTTTTATGGAACTTGTTGAAAATACATGGACTTCTATATCAGGGAAGCTTGGATTAGTACTGCTAGGCTCCAAGATAAAGAAGATGAGGGCTGCCCTAAAGGAATGGAATATAAATATTTTTGGTAGAACTGATATACAAATAAATGCCTTACAGCGGGAAGTAGATGAGCTAGAACTGGAGCTGCAGAATAGCTACTCTGAGTATATAGAAGCTGAGTATCAATGGGTAACAATAGATCTCAATCTATGGGAGAACAGGGAATATAGTAGGTTGGAACAACTCTCTAAGAAAGTCTGGCTGAAAGATGGATACAGAAATACTGCACTTTTCCATTCACTTATTAAGGCTCGGGAGAATAGGGCAAGCACTATACAGATAAAAACCTCAGATGGAAGGATGGTAGAAGGAAGCAAAGCAATCCATGAGGTAGCACTAGAACACTTCAGAGACATCCTATCCTATCACAGAAGCAGAAATTCAGATTTGAAGGAAGAGTTGGACTCTCTATTTGAGAGTAAACTTACTGAAATTGCCAATAGCAGAATGCTCTAGATGCCTACTGCAATGGAAATCAGGGATGCGCTATGGTCCATTCCAAACAGTAGCTCTCCAGGTCGGGATGGATTCAGCTTTAGCTTCTATAAAAGCACATGGCAAATATCTGGACAGGATCTGATAGAGGCTATAAAAGAATTTTTTGGAGGAAAAGAGTTACCCAGAATGTTTGCTTCAAACACAATCACATTGATAACAAAAGTTGAGCAACCTGACTCTTTTGATAAGTATAGGCCAATCAACTTGAGCATTGTAATATATAAGATAATAGTAAAGGTTTTGGCATCTCAACTCAAGGATTACATGTCTTCATTCGTAAGGGAGGAGCAGGAGCCTTTGTCAAAGGCAGGAACATATTTGAAAATATAACTTTAGCCCAAGAAATGGTTCAGTCACTACATAAGAAGCACAAAGGGGGGAATGCAGTTCTAAAACTGGATAAGGCTAAGGCTTTTGATAAAGTGAATTGGAAATTCCTAGAAGCAGTCCTAAGAGCAAAAGGATTCAGTGAAGAGCTGATCATTCTGTTGCGAAGATGCATACAAAGGCAATGGTTTACCATTCAACCCAATGGAGTATCCATGGGTTACTTTCAATCAGGCCGGGGAATTAAACAAGGGGATTCACTATTCCCTTATCTTTTTATTCTCCAGCAAGACACACTTTCACAACTTTTCACCAGGGAATTTGAAAGGAGTCACATAGCACAGTATTATCATCCAATTGGTATACCATTAATCTCTCATCTCATGTATGCTGATGATGTGCTTATTTTTATAGGTGCAAATAGTAGATCCATGAAGAATATGATTAAGCTAGTAGATAAATACTGCGCTAGTTCTGGACAATCCCTAAACAAGGCAAAATCAACGCTCTATCTATCAAAGCACATCCCAGAGGGGAGAAAGCAAAGGATAATAAGGATAACAGGTTTTGCAGAGAGGCAATTTTCTATGACCTATCTTGGAGCTCCGGTATTTTGTGGCAGGCTGAATAGGCAGGCATTGACTCCATTCATGGATAAGTTAAGAAAAAGATTGGTAGGATGTCGCGGCAAACAAATGACTCAAGGAGGCGCCTAGTGATTATTAAATATGTGATGACAAGCCTCCCCATACACATTATGGTTGCACTAAAGCTACCACAATGGGCCCTGACAGATATAAGGAAATTAATGTCCAACTTCTTATGGGGAGAAGCAAAGTATAAGAAAAAATTACATTGGATAAGGTGGGAAAAACTTTATAAGCCAACGAAGGAAGGAGGCATAAGAGTAAGGGATTTATGTGAGATTCAAAAAACTTTGGGAATGAAGTTTTGTTTCAACCTCATGGTAAATAGAACACTTTGGCAGAGATTCTTGGTGGCAAAATATAAAAGATTACACCCTTTTATGCTGAGAGAAAGAGACAAAACAAATAGATTCTAGACTATGGAAGCACATTATGAGGTACAGACAAGAGATTCTGGACAATGTGCAAATTGTTATCCGAAAAGGCAACACCAGTTTTTGGTATGAAAAATGAATGGCCAATGGAATTCGGGCAAATGGAGTAGAGTAGGTTCTGGAAAAAGTAATAGCTGATTACACAAGATGGCCACTAGAATGTGCAAAAGTTGGAGCCATTAGTAGATGAAGAAATAGTAGGGGAAATTCTGGAAATAAAACCTCCAGAAAACTCCAGCGGAGAAGATATTCTAATATGGAAACCTGAGCAAACATGATTCTTCACTGTAAAATTTGCTTGGCAACTGGCAAGTGTATAGGAAACAGAAATACCAGTTGAGGAGCTACTCTGGCACAAAGCTATACCAGCAAAAATTAGTCTCTGTTCCTGGAAAGCATGGTCAAGCTGTCTAACAATTGATGACAATGTACAGCGTAGAGTACGATTGGCATCGTGGTGTCATTGCCGCAGAAAAAAAAATCAAGAAACAATGAATCACATTCTTTCAGATTCTCACACAGCCAACAAGCTATGGAACAGGGCGACCCACGTGTTGTGAGTGAATTTTGCAAGGCCTAGTGGTTGGAAAGAAAGACTCATTCAATGGCAGAGCATGAGAAATAATTCAGGATTGAAGGAGCTTGTTTCTATTCTTATTCCTGCCACGTTGGCTTGGGTTTTATGGTTATGCAGGTGCGAATTCAGATTTGAAGGAATATTGCAGACTAAGAGGCAAATTTGGTGGCAGGTAAAAAACATCTTAGGGATACTCACTGCAAATACTAACATGAAGTTTCCATTGCAGGTCCATGATGAACACCTACAACAACAATTGGGTGGAATCTCACACTTAAAGAGACAAAAAATGGCGAAACTCATTTGCTGGGAAAAGCCTTCTCCAGGGGTGGTCAAGATCAACTCGGATGGTAGTTGTCTTGGCAATCCATGAACGGCCTGTGTTGGTGGTATCGTCAGGGATGCAACATGACAATGTTTGGCAGCCTACTTAATCTATTTGGGGGGAAGGAACTAATAATGGAGCAGAGCTACAAGCAGCAACTGAAGGGATTAAACTATGTCAGACCAATGGCTGGATGGATGTCATCCTAGAAAAAGATTCATTACTTCTAGTAAAATGGATCAAAGCGGACCCATGTACACCATGGTGCCTATGAGATTTTTGGAGAGAGTTCAAAAAATAAACAAATGGTCTAAGGTATAAGGTGCAACACCAATATAGAGAAAGCAATGTCATAGCAGACTACCTAGCCAAACAAGCAACATTGGGAACATCCCTAACCTATGGGAGTACGACATCCCTTCCAAGAATGGTTTGAGGCATGATCAAGCTTGACAAGCTACACCTACCTTTCATCCGACATTGTTAAAGATGAAAGATGAAAGATAGTTGATGGATTCAGTCATTTTTGTAAAAAGACAAGGCTTTAGTGTTGGCCTAGAATTAGTTGTCAACACATATGGTAAAAGGTTTGGTTCTCATCTATAGAGAACAATATGAATAAATGGAGAAAATTTTAGCTAAAAAAAATATCCCAGATAACCACTAGGAGGAATAAAAAACAAGTAACTTGAGAGATGCCCCTCCAACTATGGTTGGTCATTTGAGGAGTGTCCAAGCAGACCAAGCATTGTAATCAAATTGGATTCATGATAGCACCAAGCTGGTGGACATTTCCATTAGTTGTTCTCTCAATCGACTCCCTGAAACCTCCACAAGGAGGAGACCTGTAAACTAGGAGCAACTCATTCTATAGCATCTACGCTGTTAGCCGCGACACCCATGTTTTCCTCAAGCAAATAGAAAAATTCTTTAGATATTTTTTGATTGATTGAAATCTTTCTTTAACGCGGACATATCAACATCAGAAGAAGCAAAAAATACAAGCCCCCAGATAATCAGCAAACTACTAAGGCCCTTGCGCAAGCCTTCTTCTTGTACTTCTTCTTATTTTTAGAAGAGGTGGTGTTTTGCACAAATACTTAAAAGATAATTATTAAAATTTTATTTTAATTATATATTACAAAATTAATAATAAATTACCAAAATAACCTTCACAGAATAGTTCATGAGGGTAATATTGTCTTGTAAGAAGGAAAAAAAATATGTCAGGAGGTGTTTATTTTGTAGAAGGAATAAAAAAGCGTGTCAGGAGGTGTTTATTTTTTAGAAGGTTTTCCTTCTTAAAATAAGAACAAGTAATAGAAAGTTAGCTGCGCAAAACACTGCTTTTCTGAAAATTTTTGCTTATAAGCCAATTATAATTTTAAGAAGGTTGCGCAAAACAGGCCCTAAGAAATAATCGATGGTTGCCCGTTCCACAGCTTAAGAGTACAAAGATATGGCCCTGAGTATTGCAGAGATGATTTGGTTGAGATCCATGCTGATGGAGCTCAAGTTGAACCAAGGGACCTAGATGAAGTTGTGGTGCGATAACATGTCAGCAATCAGTATTTTCAATAATCCGGTGCAGCATAACAGGACCAAGTATGTGGCGATCGATAGATTCTTCATCAAGGATAAGGTGAACAGTGAACTACTAGAGCTAAGACATGTAGCTACCAAGGGGCAAGTGATTGATGGTCTCACTAAGGGGCTTAGTTTGTTAGACTTGGATAGACTATTTAACAAGATGAGATTAGTTGATATATTTCGTCCATTTTGATGGGGAGTATTGATATTTGTTAGTAGTTATTAACTAGTGTAGGGACCTATTTGCAAAATAGTAATATGTACCCTATATATGGCCAAAGGCCTTTAATCAATAAAAAAGTTTTCATTGTCTAAACTTAATTTCATTTCAAGTATGAGAGATAAAGCCACAAACATGGTGTCTGATGCAATTCATTTTGTTAATTCCAGCCTTTCTGCTCTATATGGGATCAGTAATCGTCTTGGTGCTCATTCTTATTCTTTATTTTGCACCCCAATGTGGACACACCAATGTACTTGTCTACACTGGCATTTGTTCTCTGATGGGCTCTCTCTCGGTAAATTCTGAATTGTTAAGTTACATATTGCATGATTCTCTTGCTTCATCTATTGCTTGTATTGGAAATATTTCAACTTGAACATTTAAATGATTCTTCTATCTTTGAACCTTTTGTGTCAAACATCTGGTCAAGTTTATGCTTGAAGCATGCCCATATTCAGGCAATAGCAACAAATCCAATAGTGCATATTCTAGAAGTTATTATATGTATTTTGTATTATAACTGTTTTGTCACGCCGGATTGGAATTTATCTGCCATTTGACATCTTGTCTTGGTAATTGATTAGGAATCAGTTTGCTCCTTCCATCAATTGTAAATCTTTAGAAAATCTGCTTGAGATCAGAAACAACTTGAAACAGAATGCTGGATTCAGACTAGCAAACCTCTAGTGCAGCTCGCCATTCTCATTTTTTGTTCTATTGAACCTTCAGATTCATTTTCAAGATATACTTTTGTATATCCCTTTTGCAGGTTATGAGCGTTAAAGCCCTTGGAACTTCTATTAAATTGACTTTTGAGGGAAAGAACCAGTTGATTTTTCCTGAGACGTGGCTTTTTATGTTAGTTGTTTTGACTTGTGTCATCACGCAGATGAATTACCTAAACAAGGCAAGTATGCCTTAATTTCCTTCCTTTTCTTGGAGTTTTTATTTTGAGCTGACCGACTTTTAAACCTGAGCTTGTGGATTACTGTCTGGTACTTTCAGACCAATTGTCTACCTGGGTAGCACTTCTTGTATTTGTTACTTTTTGACTTACTTCTTAGCTAGTATTAGTGCTGGGGGGAGGGCAGGGGTGCTGTGCTGCGGGTAGGTGGTTATGAGCAGCCTTATGAGATCTAATAAAAGTTTATCCATTTGTTACTACAGGCTCTTGATACCTTCAACACTGCAATAGTATCTCCTATCTACTATGTTCTGTTTACATCACTTACGATTGTTGCCAGTATAATAATGTTTAAGGTAAATATCATTTCCTCATTGTATGTTTCCTGTAATGAGCACGTTATCTTCTTGCTTTTGTATGATTTGTGTAAGTCTCAGAATGCAAACTTATCGAGTATGAAGCATTGTACTCATTTTCCTTTCTTTGCTACACCAAACATGACACTACATGGAATGCTCTCTACATACCAGACATTCATTCACCAAGAATCAACTCATCCTGACTATTACAGACGTTAAGAAATTGATCCAATATCTCTTAGATTCTCACTGATCTCGTATATCCATCTATTTCCAATGCTAAAAGTGTTGCTACAGGATTGGGAGGGCCAGGGTGCTGGTACCATTATATCAGAAATATGTGCCTTCGTTGTAGTCCTCTCTGGGACGATCTTGTTGCATTCAACCAAGGATTTCGAGAGAAGTTCATCTTTTCGAGGTTTGCATACTTGTACTATTCAAACTGACACCAGCTGTTCCCTAATAAAATGTTTCGATTTACAGGCAGTTATACCCCCTTATCCCCTTCTCTGTCAGCCCGACTATGTAATGAGAACGGTGAGTTGCTGCCTCATAGCGAGCAAGAGGATCCTTGAGCTCTTGAGTTTTTCTGATGAGGTAAAGATCTCCAGAGTCAGAGATGAATCGCTGTCCTTGAGGAGAGCCTACGGTTTAACAAGCATGAACTCAAAGAGATTTGAGACATACAGCAGCGTGCACATAGATAGATAAGAGGTTTCCAACTATTGTTCATCCCTGAGGCCTGATCTGTTGCTCAAAAATACAAATGGGGATTAGTTAAAAGGTGTATGTTTTTGAGTTGATCAAATAAGTACCAGATTGAACTTCATCTGACTCCTAGGAAGGATTTGGTTTTGGAATTGCCGGATTAGATTTGTTTGCAACAAAAGAAGTTCTTACAAAGCCAAGTTTCTGGACTGCCGAATGAACCATTCAGTTTTGAGTTCAAATACTTTTCTTTCTACTGCAAAAACAGAAAGACTTCAACTTTATACAACTTACGAACCTCAAAATGTAAAACTTGTTGAACAGAACAAACTAAAACGAGTTCATTTCCAGAGTATAACATTTCTTCGCCACCATCAACTTCTTCACTGCTTCTCCCAACACCTTTCCCTCCGCTGCATCCACAAACGACGACGCGGCCGTGGCGGCCGTCTCGGCGAACCCAATCCCATTTTTCGCTTCGGGCACATTAGGCCTTATGATCACCAGCGTCGCCCCCTCCATCACCCTCCCACCTACCTCCAATTTCTCCAAATACCACATTTTTATCTTCAACGCCGGCACTTTGCTCCGGTACGCCGGGGTAGTGGTCCCGTCGTCTTTCACCTTCGATTCCCTCATCTCCTCCAACATCTCTCTGTTCATACACAGCCTCCCCTGATCACTCTCATCGGAGACCACCAGATCATCAATCATCTGCTGCCCCCTAACCGTCTCTCCGACCAAGAAATGCCGCGCGGAGGCAGCAATCAGGCATGAAATCGTCCACACGATTCTCAGCCTCAGCTCCTCATCCACCATGACGCGTGTTTCTCCGGCAGCCGCGGAGGTGGCGTCCTTCGGTCGCCACGACTTCGCCCCGAGAATCACGCAGCTCCTCAGGTCCCGTCCGAATTCCGCCTTCCATTTCAACAGAGCCGCTGGATCTCCGCCTGTCTTAGATCTATTCTCATGGCAGGGCAGCCGGAGATGAAGGCGGCGGATCTCCCCAAACGGCTTCAGTACCTCGTTCGGCACGTGATAGGACGAGTAATCCATGCCATCGACCTCCCCCTTCGGCTTCGATTTCATCATCTGGGAGATGAATGAGAAAGGCTTCATGAGCGTCCGCATCACCGCATTCTTTACCAAAGTCTTCGGCGACGAATCTCCTCCTGCAACCACCCCTTTCTTCATCGGAATCTGGAGCAAAATTCCGTCGACCTGCGGCGCAATCGTACGGAACCTCCGGCAGACCGACAAGGACACGCATAGGGATTTGGCATCCTGCATCTTATTGAAAATCAGGAACACCATCTCGTCGGGCAAGCGGCTGAACAAATCCTCTGATTCCCACCTCGAATCCATCTCTTCACCGCAGCAGAAAAACAAACTTGCTCTTTCTTTTTTTGTGTGTGGGAAATCAGTGTATTTTCGGTCTGTATATAAAGAGGAAGAGAGAGAGAGAGAGAAATGGAACGTTTTCGCCTGGGGAAATAATTTAATGAGTTGTTGGACAATTCAACACCTAAAGGCTTTCGGGAACTTAGTTTTCTGTTTTATTATTACTTTTTTATTTTATTTTATTTTGTGGATATCTATCTTATTCCTATCTGGATGCAACCGGATAATGAAGATACGTGCACTTTTTCTGTTCATAATTTCAAGATATTTATTTCACTTTTCGAAGCTTTTGGCACACATGATTCAAAATAGTTGATGATTGTAAGTAATTATAGTATTGCTTCTTCTGGTTTAGATAAGGAAACTTTTCTTTCAGAAAGAATTAATAAAATACATATATAGATGGTTGTAAAGATGGATCTAAAAAAAATTTAGGTTTTTTTTTAGGGGTTAAATAAACAAATTTCAGAAGATGAAAAAATTTACCTAATCAACCGACTAGAAAAATAATAATTTATTAACTTAAACATTTAGGACTCGGACGAGTCTGAGCTTTAGTGTATTAAATGGCCAAATGAGTCTAGGAAGGCAAGGGTTTCAATTTTCACAATGCCAAATTTATTTTTTAGAATCCGAATAAACTTAAATTTTAGTGTATTTTTTTTAAAAAAAATAGCTTAAGCGGATCCAGGACCAGGGCCCAGACTTTCCTAACCCCTCTCCGCCCTTTGTTATACATACAAACTCTTGGTGACTACTATTGGCCATCTGTACCAATAGGCAAAAGAAAAAGCAAAACTCTTTCTTTACTCGAGCGCAGAATCAACAAGCTTTGCCCTGCCCTGCATTCCAACTGTATGTCAATATGTGCGAAGGGTAACTTGTAATTCCTTTAGCGACAATTCCATTGCCAGTGGCAGCACTCCTCCAGCACCATTTCTAAAAGTTTTTTTTTTTTCTCTTACACCACACGCCATAAATTTTCTAATAAATACTTCTAACTTCCTTTTCTTAATGTTATTTTATGTTTGTCCTAATAATGTCTAAACATTTCAACTCAAATTTGTCAAACCCACTATTATTAATACAGAGCAACTTGACTAATGCAAATATTAATGGTGTACTTGTATGGAGGAATATAAGTAATTAAGTGCAGAGGAGGCCACGGACGTGTAAAAGCTAAAGGTAGAGTCAAGTCTTTTACCTGGATCAATATATCTGTGTATATATTTAAATTGAGTTACTCAAAACATTCAGTAATATACCAATTTTCCAAAAAAAATAATACTATCGATTCCCAAGTTAATTATAGCGCAATTACAATGGTTCTCGGGAACTCAGGCGTTCCAAAACAATGCTTGCTTTGACTTCTTACTTCGAATTTTAGGGGGGAGGTGCCAAAAAAATACTTCAAACGAAATAAAACAAGTTTACAGTAGAAACTGTTCGACTGCATGGTAAATGAAGACTTCTTAATATTTTTTTTAAATAAACAATTTTATTTATATGACGACATTCTTGTAACGAAAGCCAAACCATCTACAATCTAACCAAGCACTCACAGAGGCGGAGCCAGGGGACAAGGGGGGCCTTGGTCCCTCACCCCCAAATTTAAAAAAAAAAATTACATGTAAAAAATATTTTTTTTAAGTTTACTTTCTTCAGGTTATAGCACAATGGTTATTTAGATGAGTTGATCGAGCATTATTTGCTTCCATCGTGAGGTCGTTGGATCAAATCCCAGCCACTTCACCTCTTTCATTTTTTTTAAATCGAAAAAAATAATGCGCTTCAAATGGGGTTCGAACCTGGAACATATGGGAAAAGTACCATGGTGTTGGCCATTAGGCTAATCGGAACTTTTATTTGATGGGTAATAGAATTTAAATTAACTCAAAAAATTGTACACTATGGCATTAGAGGCCCCTCTACATGGAACAATTGTTCCAACAAAATACAATATCAAGGCAGAAAAATGGAACTAACACATAACCGCGGATGTCGTAACCAGTCAGCTATTGTCACTTTAGTTGGAACTATTTCAAAGGCCGTGTACCAGGACCATATTTGCACCTGGATGCGCTCAAGTAGCTTTTCTGAAACAAAGGCCACATTCGGGAATCTCATCTCGTTTCTTGTATTCCATATGTTACAAATTGTCCCATGCCAAACTGATTTTCAAAGATTTCGGTCCCTTCCGTCCACTATACCAACATGATCTTGGTAGTGTTGCATTGGGTGGCAATGCCCATCATACACAAGTCCGAACAAAAAATATAAGGATGCCCAGATTTCACACGTGAGTGGACACGTCAAAAATATATGTGATACATCCTCCATTTGGGCCTTACAAAATATGCATAATTGTGTATCCAACGTGAATGTCATACCTCGAAGCATGAGGTTGTCAATCGTTGCAATACGAGATTGAATGACACGCCAACAGAAAGCCATTACGCCAAACAGTGATCTATTCCCCCAAAGGCCTGCCCTGTTGTTGACAAGATCGTCCCAATAATCCCAAAGGCACTACATGTCACATCTGCTCCTTTCTTTCAATTGGTTTAGAATGCACTCATCTTGTACCTGCAAAGACAAATGTAAGTCAACATAGTTCACAATCAAGAAGTGTATCGGTCTCTATATCTGGTCTCTCGAGTACTGAATGTCTTCAAAATAAGCTTGGCATCTTCTCAACCACAGACATCATGTGATGATAATAGGCATCATTTCCACCAATACTCCTCTCATACACGCCTTTTGGGCAAAAGAGAACCAATAACACAATTTTCATTTTTAGGAGGGGGAATATATAGTAATAGGGATGCTTTCTTCCATATAGCCCTAGCCAGATCACTCCCGAAAAATATGTGATCGTCTGTTTCATGTTGTCTAGAAATACAATAATTGCATTCTAAGGCCAGCTTCACTCCCCTGGCCAGAATATTTGCATCCAGTGGAAGACATTTCTGCCACACTCTCCATGCACATAGGGTGCTCTTTGATGGAATGAATTTATTCCAGATATTCTTTAATTCCGATTGCAAAGACTCTCTCTGTTTGATGTAAAACTAGGCTAAAAGCCTACTAAATTTTCCTTTGTCTTATGTTACCTAGATGATCTCATCCTCCTTTGGTTCTGCAGTATATTCCCGAATTCTTATTTGTTTTTTTATCACATTTACTATGCCCGAGCTCTTCATGCACTTGCTTCAGATTCTATTCATTCGGGTACCAAAAATCTTTAAGCCTTTGTTTCCTTATTGATCACGTGGTCCACATTTGTTGCTGGCGGATCAAAACTAAATCATTTATCAAACTAGAAAGATGAATTACCTTTTCGGGCAATGATTGTTTATATTTTTCACGCGTTGAAATTTTATCTTTATATTATTGGTGTTAGTTGCCTAATTGCTTGTGCGTTCCGAACATTAAAAAACACGTTTGCCCAATCTTCAAAGGACCGAGAACTGAAACTACAGTGTCAATTGCAGCCGTGGCGAAGGCTTCCCTATTGCGATAGGTCCAATCAGTCACACCTAAAAATTCAAACATTTTTTTTTGATAGATAATTGTGTCGTTGACCCCGAATGCAGACAATTTGTGTCCTGCACCCCAAGCCTTATTGCGTTCCCCAGGTCCGACATGGCCGTTTCCGGATGCACCCTACCCGAGTACACAACTCTCTATCCAGGTATCCTTCGGACCCGTTGGCCCTCCGACTATTCCCACATAACAGCGAAATTCCCCCACTGGGGACTCGAACCCTCAACCTCTTGACAAGCCAGGAGATTGAGGGCCACGTGTTTTGCCGTTAGGCTAGCATGCACCGTTCCTAAAAATTCAAAAAATACAGGCGCCTAATAAAATATTATTATTAATAATATTGTTTTACTAAAAAAATATTATTTATTTATTTATTTATTTATTTTGTGAATATCTTTCTTATCTTCAAAGTTCAAATCAAAGATCCCCACGGCCACAGCACAACCACATATCCAACGCAAATCATACGTGAACTTTTCCTGTTCATAATTTGAAGATATTTCACTTACCAAGCTTTGGCACACCCAGATTAAAAATAGTTGATGATTTTAAATAGATAAAAATTATTTTTTCATTATTTTATGAGTCAACTTGTAGTATTGTTAGCACTTAATTGGGGCAAAAAAGCAGCTTTGTAAAAGAAAATATTCAACTCAAATTTTGTCAACCCCAAGTTCAATACAGAGCAGCTTGACTAATGGATACATAACATAAATAATAGTTATCACGTCGTACTTGTATGGATGACTAACTGATAAATTGCATAGAGTTGTAAAAGCTAAAAGGGTAGAGCCAGTAAGAGAGTCAAGTCTTTTAACTCAATCAGTATAATATGTACATATTTGACTCGACTAACTTAAACATGTTCAAACAAGGAAAAACTGGATTGTTTTTATTTATGTTATTTAAGTTATTTGTTATAGATGTAGATGATTGAGACCGGTTCTACGGATAAGACTTTTGTAATTGTAGTCCTTATCTAATTCTTATCT
>JAOWBN010220716.1:0-13230 GCA_028565015.1 Pinguicula moranensis | reverse complement strand
AGACAAGAAGACAGGGAATCCTATGACAGTAAGCCATGATTTCTGCACTATTTTGAGTTTTGTCACACTGTCAGTAAATGAAGGAATTGTAGTACTTTACCATCCTTCATGTGAAGACAAAAGATGGTGTCAAACTGTCACCACATTTCATTAGTTGGGAGGCCCCATCACCCCCACCTCCACCTCCGTACACTAATGGCGAAAGAATAGAGCTTGACCTCGGCCAATAATTCAAATTTTCACCGTGTTATTACCCTTCATTTTACTGGTGAATCTTTATTTTTTATTTTTACCACAATTCAATTTAGATTCCCCAACATAGGACACCACCATCAGAGTTCATTATAGTTTGTAAACGGAGCCAAGTCAATAATGTTTGTGTAGCTAGGAGCTCTACGAATGATATAAGATTCTTGAATCGTTGACAAACATCATCTCTTTGACCTGCTGTCTCTTGGTATCTTTTTGCATCTTATGTTCATTTTTCTCCTATATATATACCACAGAACCAAACTTGTGAACGTACAACACAATACATTATATCCATTCCATTTGCTTCTCATCTCATCTCATCTCACGCCTTCTTTCATCTTCCACTCTCGATTCAGATGAGTGATATGGCATCACGGCAAGTTCTCGACGTCTCTATGAATATCCCGGCGGGTGGCACAAAGTGTTACGATGATGACGGCCGCCTCAAACGATCCGGTAACAATTCAATCTCTTCCTTCTTTCATCCTCTGCTTGCTCTGTTTCTTGAAATCTGATCTTGTGTTGTGAACAGGGACTTTCTATACGGCGAGTGCACATATTATCACAGCTGTGATTGGTTCTGGTGTTCTTTCCCTAGCTTGGGCTGTGGCGCAGCTGGGGTGGGTTGCGGGACCAATCATCATGCTCATGTTCTCCTTAGTCACGTATTACACTTCTGCTCTGCTGGCACTGTGCTATCGGACAGGCGACCCGGATACCGGAAAGAGGAACTATACTTATATGGATGCTGTGAGAGCAAACTTAGGTGAGTGAAACAGATACACATACACATAAACTGTGCTCATGTTGTTGTTTTTGGTTATTGATGAAGCTTGTTGAATTTTCATCAGGTGGTTTCCAAGTGAAAGCCTGTGGCGTCATTCAGTACTTAAATATCTTTGGTGTTGCTATTGGTTACACTATTGCTTCTTCCATTAGCATGATGTGAGTACAACATGCAACAATGAATTACTTTTTCTATATAAGAATCGATGAGTAATTTGGGTAATGGTTTTTTGTTTTGTTTTGTTTTGTTGTGCAGGGCGATTGAGAGGTCTAATTGCTTTCATTCTAAAGGAGACAACAGCCCTTGCAGAGTCTCCAGCAACCCGTACATGATTGCATTTGGCGTGATTCAAATCCTCTTCTCCCAGATCCCGGATTTCGATCAGATCTGGTGGCTGTCCATCGTCGCCGCCGTCATGTCGTTCACCTACTCCGGCATCGGATTAGGCCTCGGCGTAGCGAAAGTGATCGAAAACGGCGCGATCAGGGGGAGTATCACCGGAATTAGCATCGGGCAAGTCACGGAAACGCAGAAGATATGGAGAACTTTCCAATCCCTAGGAGCAATTGCTTTCGCCTATTCCTATTCGTTGATTCTGATCGAAATTCAGGATACCGTCAGATCTCCTCCGTCGGAGTACAAGACGATGAAGAAGGCGACTCTTATGAGCGTCGCCGTGACCACCGTCTTCTACATGCTCTGCGGCTGCTTCGGCTACGCCGCGTTCGGCGACCTGTCGCCGGGAAACCTCCTCACCGGATTCGGATTCTTCAACCCTTACTGGCTCATCGACATCGCCAACGCCGCCATCGTCATCCATCTCATCGGCGCGTACCAGGTATACTGCCAGCCCTTATTCGCCTTCATCGAGAAGAATGCCAACAGCAAGTTCCCAAACAGTACATTCATTTCAAAGGAGTTCGAGATCCCGCTCCCCGGAGGTCTGGGGCCGTACAAATTGAGCCTATTCCGTCTCGTATGGAGGACGATCTTCGTGATAATCACTACCGTCATCTCCATGCTGCTGCCGTTCTTCAACGACGTCGTTGGGATCCTCGGAGCGTTCGGATTCTGGCCACTGACGGTGTACTTTCCGGTGGAGATGTACATCAAGCAGATGAAGATTCCAAAATGGAGCCCTAAGTGGATCTGCTTTCAGATCTTGAGCGTGGTGTGCTTGATGATCTCGATCGCAGCGGCGGTGGGTTCGTTTGCAGGGGTGGTGACTGATCTCAAGGTTTACAAACCGTTCAAGACCAGTTACTGAGAGAGACGAGGAGTTCACTCACTTTGGTAGGGATTTATTTAATTTAGATATGGTAATTTCAACAAGGTTAGAGTAGAGAGAAGAATAACAGTGTAAATACAGGGCAACTTTCAACGAGGAATCCGAACGTATTGACAATGTAGCTTCCGTAATTGTTTTTCACTTTCAAAATTGGCACGAAACTCTACACTTCATCTTCGATTTACTGTGTATGAAATTCACGCAACATGTGATTTGTGATCTCTATTATTCAATGAATAAAGTTGTTGTCAATAGAAGTGAGCAATGGGTATTGGTAATTGTCATTACAAAAAATTTTGATTTTTCGATTTCTGGTATGGTTTTTTTTTTTTACCCAAAATCCGATTTTTGGGTTGGAAAAATAACAAAATATTCTATACATTTGACGTTGGACATAATAACGATTGTTTCGTGTTAGTTTGTGTGGCATAAAGTATTGTACTCTTGTGAGTTTCATATATGTTGAATGATGAAAATTATTTTGTTCCTTCAGTTTTCTCTCTCTATATATATTATGGATCATTTGGATTGATAACTCAAATTGTGAAACTCCATAATTTTTTATCAAAGTCTAAATTGATCTGTGATCTTAAAGTTATTAGCAAGGGAACAATTAGATGACTAAATTGACTAGCATGTGGATTAATGCATGATCATGTTTCATATATCATTGATACAAGGTATCTGTTTAATCGCATGAAATATTTATGTATGAGGTACATGAATATTGGACTCGACCTATATTGACTTGCTGGATGGACTGTGTTTGTGTCATCGATAAAATCATATAGTATTAATTCAGTTATATGAGATTCGAATGTATTTCATTTTCTGCATAAAACAACATAATCAAAAAGTTCCGAATGTAAGAATTTCTATAAGCAAACAGTGGACAGTTACAAACTGAGGCTCGATTATCGCATACTTTATGCAGCAATGCATGATGTGCGATCTGGAAAAAGAATCTGTTCAGCACATGTTAGTTGGATGTCCGAATGCATGTGAGCTCTCGAGGGAGTTATATGCTTGATTTGGATTAACTTTTTTTTTTATATTATAGTGTCCAAAATTATATTGGGCCTAACCCATATGGCTCATTACACGATGGCACGTGAGCTCTGGAGGGAGGTATAGGCTTGGTTTGGATTAACTTTTTTTTGATACTATGGTGTCCAGAACCACATTGGACCTGATTAATCTATAGGGCTCATTACACAGCGACCCCCCACGCATGAACCGATTAAAGCGAATTGTTTGCACCAAGTGAGAATTGAAACCTATATCTCTTATAAGAGAATCTAAGCCACCCACCACTAGGCCAACCCACTTGGATTTGGTTCGGATTAACTTACATTGGTTAAACTGATATTCAGAGACATTTTGAGAATCAGATGAGACATGTCTTAGATAGAGATGATGCAGAAGCATGAAAATTTGTTAGGAATTTGCCTAATTAAATTCTTAGTATTTGACTTGAATTAATATTCATTGTAAGAATTCTAAGGCCCCGTTTACTAGCAATCCCGTCTTGGGAATTAACAAGGAATTACTGTCGGAATTGCACACCAAATAGTGGAATTGGGCAGAAGATGAAATTGAACCCAAAAAAACAATTATATGTTTACTAAACATAATCTCTAATGGAATTGGACAGTCCATTATTTAAAAAATGGGAGAAATTCCATTTCTACCCCTCGTTCAAATATAAAACTAAAATTCTGTCAGTAAGCGTGACACACATGGAGATAGATACAAGCCCACATCTTGAATGGGAATGGGTACTTACAAGTTCCTTGAGCTGGTAGACTTCGCAGTTCATTCTGATCTCAAAGAAGCCGAAGCAGCGAGACAACAAACAAAGAGTTCGATTCTTATGAAGGCAGCGACCAGCATGAGCCGTGAACCGTAGAATTTCTGAAATTAAAAAAATCAAAGGAGAATTAATTCGGGAAAACTACAGTACACCTAGGTCACGACGGCCCCCCTCCATCTACTTGTGTTGCTGGAAAGTAGGAGGCGAGAGCAAAAATTGGCGGTGGTAGAGAAGTGAGAATGAGAAAGACGAACGCGATAAGGGCAAAAGAGGTTAAAAAAAGGTAATTCCATCAAACAGAAATCAATTCCACCTGTTGGGTGGAATTATTTTTTTGGTCCAATCCCATGTTTTTTTAAAATTTTGGCGGGTCATGGAATTGAATTCTCCGACCCGCTTTATTTACTGTGTGTATAGTAAATATAGAATTACACTCGAATTCCATCATAATGACACATAATTCCGTCTAGTAAACGGGCCCTAAGAGTAATCGTTTACCATTTCATCAAAATGATAAACGTACCTCTAAGCTCTTAGCCTTAGTACACTGTGACCTCTGGGGATCTTCTCCTATATTATATACGCATGGTTATCGTTACTATATTATTTTTATTGATGATTACTTTATATGTACATGGTTTTATCCGTTAAAACAAAAATCAAATTTCTTTGAAAACTTTCTTTATTATCACTCTTTTGTTGAAAAACAGATTCATAATTCATTACTAGTATTTCAAAGTGATATAGATACAAAATTTCCAAATTATCGTTTGCAGAAGTATCTTCAAACACATGGCATTCATCATCAGATGTCATGTCTATACACTCTTGCTCAAAATGGTCGAGCACAACGTAAACATCGTCATCTTATAGAAATGACTTTTTTTCACTCTAATGTTCCTATTTCCTATTAGGTTGATGCTTTCAATACAACAACTTACATTATTAATTGATTGCCATCACCCCTGTTGACCGGTATTTCATCCTTTGAGCTATTATATAATTCACCACCTTCTTATGATCATTTTTATCCTTTCAGTTGTAGAGTTTTATTATGCTTATGTGATTATGCTCCAAATAAATTCTCCATTGAAATACCCCGTGCCTTTTCCTTGGGTATAGTGCCTCACATAAGGCCTTCAGTGTCTTGATCTAACCTCATCCCGCCTATACATCTCTCGCCATGAAAAATTTGATGAGCACATATTCCCTTTTCAGAATCCTTTTACTACCACTTCTTCTCTAGAAGGGTTAGATAAATCTACATTTTTAAAACCTTCGTCAACAATTACTTCTTCATCCAACAATATTCCTCCAATCACTTCCCCTTCTTCAAAACCTTGCTCTATCTGTCCATCACTCCCTGACTCATCTCTTGTACCTTCTCCTATGATCTCTCAAACTTACATCTCCTCTAAAGATGCCCCAATCCTACCCAACCTTCCTACAATCACAAATTCTCATCTAATGATGACTCAGGCTAAAGATGGAGTATTTCGTCCTAGAATCATTGCTGATTATTGTACAGTAACACCTTATACATTCCTCTAGCCCTTCTAACTCACACTGAATCAAAAAGTTTCAAATTTGCAAATAAAATTCTGCTTAGATCTCTGCTATGGATGAAGAAATGAATGCTCTTTTATCAAAATCAAACTCGGGAATTTGTTCCCCTTTCTACTCATACAAATGTCATAGGCTCCAAATGGGTTTCTTGTACAAAATATCTTCCGGATGGCTTCATTGATCGCCTCAAGGCCTGACTTGTTGCTCGCTGCTTCACACAAATGCCAGGATTATATTACTTTGACACATTCAGTCATGTTGTTAAAGCCACCACTATCCGGACGATTCTCTCTCTTGCAGTTTCCCGCAAATGGCCTCTTAGTCAACTCGATGTCAAAAATGCTTTTCTCAGTGGCTATCTCACTGAAGATGTATATATGGAATAACCACTTGGCTATGTCAACCTCTTATATCCTGATCATATTTTTCATCTCAAGAAGACATTATATGGTCTCAAACAAGCTCTACGTCCTTGGTTTGAACGCTTCAACACTTTTCTCAGTTCTCTTACCTTCACCTGCATTCGTGCTGACACATATTTATTTATTCTCATCAACAAGTCGGATATTATTTATCTCATTCTCTACATTGACAATATCATCATTACCAGCGATAGCATCACTATTTTGAATCATCTTGTTCAGAAGCTACAACAGGAATTCGCACTTAAAGATTTCGCCTCTCGTAGTTCTTTTCTTGGCCTTGAAGCAACATTTACTGAAGATGTATTGAATTCAACTTTTGGATTCTCGACCTGTTAGCACACCCATTCTTGTATCTCAGTATCTTTCCTCTGATGGTGAACCTTTAACAGATCCAACTATGTACCGCTCACTTGTTGGTGCTCTTCAATACCGGTAATCATATGACTAGATTTAACTTATGCCATAAATTGAGTTAGTCAATACATGCATGCTCCAACAGCCCTACACTTTCATGTTGTTAAAAGAATACTTTTTTACGTCAAAGGAACACTCACAATGGGACTTTGCTTCACACATTCATCAGACTCCTCCAGTTCTAACGGCCTACTCTGACGCAGATTGGGCAAGCTGGTCCTGACACTCGTCGATCCACTTTCGGTTATAATATTTTTCTAAGATCCAATCTCATCTCATGGAGTGCTAAGAAATAGCCTACAGTCTCCTGATCTAGTTGTGAATCCGAATATCGCGCTTTAGCTGATACAACTGTAGATGTAACTTGGTTTCAACATCTTCTACAAGATCTCCGAGTACCGATGACGCATCCTCCTCTTCTTCTATGCGACAACAAAACATGTCGAACTTGATTATCATTTCATCCGGAAAAAAAGTATTAAATGGCACTATTCAAACCCAATTTATTCCTTCTCAATTTCAAGTAGCAGATATCTTTACAAAGAGCTTGCCCCGGGAATTCTTTGAATTCTTTCGCTTCAAGCTTCACATAATCCACAATCTTACGCTCAGCTTGTAGGGGGTGGGGGTGAAGACCACCACAAAAAAAAAGCACCCAGAATATGAAGACCAATGCAAGAAATCTCCATAAACAACTGATATGGCGGCAAACATCAATCCGGAAGCTGCAACATGAAAGACAAGATCAAAAGCGCAAGAGCATTCTAGATTTTGATATAAGTCATAAATGTACAAGTATTCAGTGTAAAAATATGAATTGAAACCTAACGAAATAATTTTTTATTACTCCAATGCTTTAGCCAGAATTTTTACACAACATAGCTATTCAAACAAATTATTCAGATTTTTAATTTTGCCAATAAAACTAGTCTTTTCAAAAAATTAGTTTACTAAATTAAAATTTCACAATTTTTTGGCTTAATTCGTCTTGCAGTGGCTTAATTATATTTATATTGTAGGTAAATATATTCATTCATCAATCCGTATAGACATTAGGTGCATATTATAGGTAAATATATTTATTCGTCAATCCCTGTATCCCATTGCAAGAATCTCTTAATAGAAATGTACGTGATGTATCACAGCTGAGCCTTAATAGAAAGGTACGTGATGTTTTGGATCCCCGATCATGAATCCCATTGCAAGAATCTCTTAGAGTCGGGTCCGCTTACGTAAAAAATTGCCTTCTCATTTAAATGGGATGGAAGCTACTCCAAAATACTTCCATGGATCTTGGAGACCCAAATACTTCGATGAATGAAGATATTATAGAAAGAAAAAAAGGAATAATAATTATGTATGTAAGCTTTTTTATTTTTGTAATTTGGTCCCCCATCACATTGTAATTTTATTTTTTTGTTATTAATACATAAGATTCGTTTAGCTTAATTGGTTTAGTGCAAGGATTTAGATGTAATGATCATGGGTTTGATTCCACTTGCAAACAAAACATAGAGGTCTTATTGAAAATTGAACCTTGGTTGCTATGTAAAAAGTCCACTAGCTAACCATTACACCACACCATATTATTTAAATGATATAATTCTAATATGCATTTATTTGTGTATGTTTTCGATTCTTTTTTATAATTTTTTAATAAAATTATTTTTGATAGTTTAATATTTTGTTATTGGTCAACAGAATTTGGTGATTGTTTAAATTTTTATTATATTTTTAATAGTTTTTATTATATTTTTTAATAATAATTTAATATAATTCTTAGGTTGATTGGACGCATTTTGACTCTTTCAATTTCTAATGTAATATCAGCACATGTATATCCAACCGGACCAAATTTAACCTAATCCGACACACTCTGTTTAAAGCAAAAAGTTTGGATCTCCTACTTAAAATCCTGACTCTGTCTCTGGCCACTAGTTGATCCGCCTCACCTGTGATAGCGTCCCCTTCACTTCCTTTGGAAGTTAAGGTACTTAATACCAGCAACAAAAACAATATAGAAAAGGAGCACCCAAGCAACATATACTACTGCAACAACCCAAAACTCTGCTGAAGTTTGATTGCAATTGGATAAAACAATGGGTATCAAGCATATCTAAATGGACAAAACAACCACCTATAAAAGATAAACTATGCTGGATAAAGATATATGGGTTACCTTATCATGCTTGGACAGAAACAATATTCTAGGGTATGGAGTTAGGCAAATTGATCAAGGTGGGAGAGGTAACTATCAAGAAACAATACCTGGAAGCAGTACAGATCCTTATTTTGGTCAAACTAGCAAGAAATATCAACCAAGGGATCATAGAAATCAATGGTCAAGAGTATACATTGAGAGTGGTGGAAATAGGAGAGAAAAGATTTGTAGAAGATCTATGCTAGGAAGAGATAGATAGATGGGAAGAGTTATTGGAGCATATGGTCGGAGGAGAAACACATAAAAGAAAGCAGTGGTTCAGCAAACCCAGTGTATCACTCAACAAACAGGTCAGAAGACAACATTCATCAATCGGATGGAAACCTAGACCAAAACAAGAAAACCCCACTTCATATAATAGGAGGAAAAGAGAGAAGCGAGCATACTAGCATAGAGGTGGATAGCCACAGGAGATTCTGGAAGCCTATTCATCTAGATTGGTGGTATGCCAGTTTGATATCAAGAACTCAAGCAAAATGGGAAGTAGAGAAAGTACATGAAATAAAGGACGTAGAGAATGACAAAATATCAAATCAAAAGAACATGGAGGATGAAGTTCCAGATACACAGATGATAGAGGATGGGATACTGAACGAAAAAGAAAAGAACAAAGAGAATACAAACTACAGAGATAGGGGAAAAAGTTTTGAATGAGGAAAATGAGTTGAGATGAATGAGGTAAAGATGGCAGATAAACTCACCAATGAATGACTAGAATTGTTACCGAGGTGTATATAGAAGGAAAAAGAATCCAAAGTCACTCAAGCATAGATAAAAGAAGGAGGAAAACAGAAGGAGAGGGAAAAAGTATAGTACATCAGACGCCAAAGAGACAGAAAATGGCCACCTTAGACAAGATAAGTAGGTCGACCAAAAAGAACCCAGGAAGCATGAAGAACAGGAAAAAGACATCCAAAAGAAGCCACAGTGATCAAATCATTGAGAAGTGGAGTAGTTTAATCAACAACAGACATCATACAAATAGAAGCATTACTGACATAGAAAAAAAGCAATCCCAAGCCATCCATTTCCATGTCGGATGGGGTATCATTGCAGCAAATGCAAGGAATCTCAAGGCGGAATTTGAGGCAATTTTATGATTTGGTAAGTCCATGGGGATCACAAATACCCAAGATGAAAGCAAAGTTGTGGAGGATACGATAAGAATATCAATAATGAACCAAATCATTAATTAATGCAATTAACATACAATGTGAGAAGCTTAGGAGGGAAAGGCAGGAGGCATGTGCTAAGAAAACTAATGGGGCAACACAAGATCAATTTTTTGAGCACATAGGAGACAAAGATAAGGTTATAACAAGACAATTTTGTAAACTATCTGGCCAAACATCAATTTTGACTAGGCATACAAAACTTCACAAGGCTTGTCAGGGGAATTATTATGCATATGCAACACATCGAAATTCAAAAGGAAATGTATATGGGATGATGAAGGACTTTTGGGTGTCTTAGGACATTGGTTTGGAGATACCAAACAATCACACGTGATCAATATGTATGGACCAACAAACCTGTTAGCAATGAAAAGGCAATGGGATTCACTAGTTCAAATGCAGAGGGGGAAAGAATTAAACAAGTGGTGTATGTATGGGACAATGCATAGCTAGATGAAGTGGACGCAATTAAAGAGTACTTTAGGAACCACTTTCAAAACAGGCTTACAGAAACAGAAGCACAAAGGCCAAGATTAGCGTACCTACAAATGAATACTCTATCACTCAGAGTTAAGGCAACAATTATCAAACCCTTTCACTAAAGAGGAAATCCAATTAGCCATCACCTCTTGTTGTAGTACGAGAAGTCTTGGGCATGATGGCTTGAATTTTGCGTTCATCAAACATTTTCTACAACTGATGAAAGTGGAAATCTATCAGAGGATAGAAGTTTTTTAAGAAATAGAAGAATAGTCACATGAGGGAATGCGGCACACATCGCCCTCATGCCAAAAAATAGCCCCCCTCTACATGTAGCAGACTGCAGATCAATAACTCTCATTGGTAGCGTGTACACGATCATTATCTTAGGTGTTATCTAGGAGACTGAACATGGTTTTGGACGAAGTTTCTCTATGCCTCGCACGACCTCAATTCCTAAAAGATACAAGGCGATGCTTACTGAGTATGTTAATCATCAACCCTATTCCAATAGTTTGAAGAGGATAGAATAGGAAGTGCAAATAGGCTATCGGACCGTGTTTGAGCCTAGTGCAAGGTGTTAACAATACACTATGTGTCATTAACAAACCGAGAGTCATATGCGGCATGTGATTAATCGAGAGAGGTTTGCCCAAATTTAAGTTTTCATGCCGCCGCTGGGCTTGGCGTGGTAAAATGTGGATCTCGGGCCTACTACATACAAAGACACAATCATATATGTAGTAGGGGTCAGTACTATTATTAAACTGAACACAAAACATGAAACTGAACTAAATCTTTACATTTTGTCTGATGTTTTGTAGATAATGACATCTAAGACTCCGAATACATATCCCCTCGCATCTGTAATGGAACAAAGCAAGCTCAACGATTCTAATTTCATAGATTGGTGCCGTAACCTTAAAATAGTTATAAAACATCAAAAGAAGGACCATGTCCTGGACTTGCCTATTCCTATACCTCCACCTATCACAGCTTCTCGTGCTGAGATGGAACAGTACGATAAGAAAGTCGATGAAGCAAATGAGGTTAGCTACCTCATGCTCGTATCCATGATTCCCAATCTTCAAAAACGATTTTAGGATTAGAGAGCATACAATATGATACGCAAGCTCAAGAATATGTTTCAAGAGCAAGCGCGCTGTAAGCGTTATCGTATTGTTAACTAATTATTTGAATGTTGTATGCATAAAGGAGCCTTGGTTAGTACGCATGTTTAAAAAATCATGAGTCTAATAGAATAACTTGGGAAGTTGGGTTCTACAATCGACATTGAACTCTGCATTGATTGGATATTACATTCCCTGCCATCGAGCTTTTCGATGTTCATTATGAACTATAATATGACAGGAATTGTAAAGTCGTTGAATACGTTGCATTCGACGGCTGAGAATTCTATCAGGCGGGCTCCTGATGTATTATCGGTGTCGGGGCATAGTAAGGTGGGTAAAAGAAAGAAAAATGAATGGTTCAAGGGCAAGAAAAAGGTGAAAGGTAAGGACGAAACTCCGGCTGAGAGCAAGGACAAGTCTATGCCTAAAAAGGTTTTATTACCTACCCTGGAGACTGTGTGTTTCTTTTGCGGAGGCAAATGTCACTTTAAACGGTCGTGTCTGAAGTTCTTGGAAGAACAAAAGACGTTGGGAACGTCATCTACTTCAGGTATTCACATTGTTGAAATAAATTTTGTTGTTTCTTCTTCTACCTCTTGGGTCGTGGACGCAGGAGCAGGTGCTCATATTTGTTCTAATATGCAGGCACTAAGAAGGCATAGGATGCTAGCAAAGGGCCAGATGCAATTTAACTTCGATGATGCCATTTTTGTTCCAGCCATTGCAGTAGGGGACTTAGAATTGTTTTTGCCTAGTGGGCATAAGATAGAACTTTTGAACGTATATTATGTTCCTTGTGTTAGTCATAACATTAATGTTCCTTGTGTTAGTCATAACATTATCTCTGTATCTTGTTTTACTTCTATGGGATATAAGTTTTTCATGGAGGACAGATTTTGTACCATTTTTTGGAATGGTTTGTGTTATGCTAGTGTTCATTTATTCAATGATTTTTACGTGACTGAACAAAGGATTCCCATGTATAATATGAATACTAAACGACTCAAATCAAACGATGTATGATAACTCAATCCTCTTATGGCATTATGGCTTAGGTCATATTAACGAGAATCGCATAAAGAAGTTCCAAACGACTGGACTTCTGAACTCTTTTGATCGGGAGTCAATTGATAGGTGTGAATCTTATTTACTTGGAAGATGACCAAGGCACCTTTTAAGAAGGTCGCTGAAAGAACCACTGAGCTGTTAGCATTAATGCATACAGACGTCTGTGGTCCTATGAGCACAAATGCACGAGGTGGGTATTCGCACTTTATTGCATTTACTAATGATTTCAGTAAATATGGCTATGTGTATCTGATGATGCACAAGTCTGAATCCTTCGACAAATTGAAGGAATTTCAAAATGAAGTCAAAAATCAACTTGAGAAGAAGATTAAGGCACTACGATTGTATCGTGGTGGCGAATACCTGAGTTTTGAGTTTTGTGATCATCTTAGAAACGGTGGAATAATTCCCCAGTTGACTGCACCTGGAACACCACAAAAAAAATGGTGTGTCTGAACGCAGAAACCGTACTTTGATGGATATGGTACAGTTGATGATGAGTCGTGTGGAATCACCTTAAACAGAGTTCCTACCAAATCAATGGACAAGACTCCGTTTGAGATATGGAAGGGGAGAGTCCCTAACTTGTCTTATCTCAAGATCTAGGG
>JAOWBN010220705.1:0-13230 GCA_028565015.1 Pinguicula moranensis | reverse complement strand
TGAAAAAATGAAGAGTTATTTTTTGAAAAAAGGTGTTTATAATTGGATTATAATTTTAAGAAGGCTGCGCAAAACAGAGTATATTTATCAATCGATACGATTCGTATGGCATAAGTAAGTGATATGCCCACCTCAGTGGGAGTCATGCCATGACACACATATCATACTGTGTGTGCTATAAAACGACCATTGTGAAAATGACAAAAAAAATCTTCTAATTGTCATTGTGTGATCACACGGACATACGTTTGTCCACTTAAACGTTACAATTTGACTTAGAGCTATGGTTTGAAGTTGAGGCTTGATAATGGTACTTTAGTATGACATCCAAGGGTTATGATCTATACAGTCCAGCGGACCATGCTAGGAAAGCAGTCGAGTTAATACGGATGGTTATTAATGTCCAAGGAACAATCTGGCTAGGTTCACCATATTTGCCATGGCGAATACATTATGTGTGTAATCAAATATTGTATAGCTTAAAGGGATACTTGGCAATCGGTAATGCAAAAGAGATTTGAGGTATCGTCATTAAGTGTCATATTAGTCAGATGGTAACTTAATATGACACTATGAGTTACTTCTTGGTCACACAAATTATTTCTTGTATGAAGTATGAGAAATCTGTTTAAGTGTAATACGTCGAAAAAAAGGGTATTTTGTTGTACGGCTTATGTAGCCGAGTGGGAGATGTGAGAAAAACGTGTTGGAATGTTTTTCAAACATTTCAATAGTGTTCAAATAGTGCACAACTATTTGAAATTCATTTTTCAGACGTTTAATAGTTGTAAACGTTTATGAAATGTTTATATACTGAATAAATAAATATTTTCAATTCCTATAAATCGGCTACGTGATTATTCATACGACACATGAAATATGCGAAATACTCGTACGAATTCTCTAGTTGCCTAACCATCTACGAGGCCTAAATTTAATTCGTGAATTCCTAACAAGACTCTGGCAGACTCGTTATCCGGATATTCGATCCGATTACGCTTCCACAAAAAGGTAACATTATCGTATTTTGATTTGTTCTATTTAAATTCAATATTAAATACGTTCTAGTTATTGATTTACAACGAGCTTGTATCTACCATCATTATACATGTTTATATATTTTGAGGCTTACCATTGCCTCATTCGAGGTAAGAAAAGAAGCAAAGTGTGAAGGAACGAAATAAGGGGTAACACAGTTCACACAATAATTGGGGGCTAGCTCGGCCGCAAGTACCTGAAAACATACGAAATCCATAATCTACAACATACCCAGTATATTCCCAACTATGTTGGAGTCAGATGTACGCGACCTTACCCTTGAAATTATATAAAGAGGCCGTTTCGTTGCGACCCAATATACATTGCGTCATTTGATGTATTAAGTTCCAGTAAACCTCACTAAATAGAAACACTGGAATTTTATAGAGTCATTTTAATCTAATTCATTATTAGCACAAAACTAAATACATACGAAAGAAATATGTAAATGCTAGAGGTGATCATTGATGTTACTTTATTTGAATGTGTACGTTTTTGTGCGGAACTGAAATCATAAAAAACTACCTTTGTGAGCCCAAGAAGTGCGGTTTTGGTCACACCATACATAACCAGCCCTGTGGGAGGCTGGAATGCGGTTACAGATGAGATAAATAGGATTGAAGAGCCGTTCTGAAAGTGAGGAGCTGCTTCCTGTACAGATAAATAGGCAGGCATGGAAGTAAAGTTGCGAATGATCAAAACTCAAGTGAAGAAGTGCCATTACTAGGAACTCTGAAATCCTATACTGAACTAAAGTGAACATACTTGCACAAGAAGAATGGAAGATTTCACGTAGATCTCCCACAGTTTGTCTAGAACTGATTCATTAGTTTCCAAGATGCCGGCTACAGACGGATTGGCAGCTGCATTGCACACAACCACATCTATTTTCCCGTACTTCTATAACAATTGAAGTTCAGGGATTATGAGTACTTAAATCCCGAATTGTTTCAAATCCCACAAAGACATAGCATAATTCAACAAGCAGAAATCCCACGAAGACGGTCGAAAGAGTGGTCCATGTGTAGATGTCTTACATGTATTTGATCAACAGAAAGTAGAAGTAACGAAAGAGGTTCATAGTTTTAGTATGACACTTATTTAGTACATCCCACAAGCTATCTACACATCTTAGCAAGAAGCTATTCTGCACTATTTTGTGAATTTGACCATCAGACATGAGTTTGATCAACTGAGTACTTCGGCCACATCGTAAAATACACCACTGATTCGTCAAATTACCTCAATAGTTTTCTTTATCAAGTCCTTTCTTTGTTCTGCATCCGAAACATGGCATACAAAACCCAGCGCTTCAATTCCTCTGCTCTTGAGATTTTGCACAGCTTCATCAACATTTTTCTGCAAAACACAGAGAAATTAAGCTTAATACGATAAACATCTGAAAAGGCAAAATCCAATTAAATGATGATCGTGAAACCAAGAAGCAAAGATCAAAATTCTTGTCCGGAAACCCACGACCTAGCCTAAAAACAACCTCGATTGAAATTCTATGCATAAACTTGAAGTGTGCATACTTGTCGGCGGAAGTAGATCTGTAATGAATGGCCAGGCTAATGTTCCAAATTCACTTGTTGATTGGCAAGTTAAGAAGAAGAGGAGCAGGAGGTAGAGGAGGGCCGTGAAGAAGGAAATCTTACCGAACTAAACGGTCTGAAGTCGCAGGATTATTAGAAGTTAAACAAAAAGTTGTTGCGTGTCTTTTAGTATTAGTTTTATCTTTAATATTAATGAAGTCGCATTCTGAATGTAACTGACTTATTTGGTGTTGAGACTTAGCCACGTTTTTCCATAGGGAATAGTATAACTACTGTAAATTTGTCGGATATAAAAAAAGTATGACGTGTTTCTGAAAATTTGTTTCTCTTTTCTCTCTCTCATTTCCTCTGTTCCAGTTCTTCTTCCCCAAAATTCTCGAGCAAATCTGTAGGGATTCGTCTCTTTCAGATAACCCAGCTTATTACAACTGGTACGGAGCCAAGTTTCCTTCAGATCCAACCACAGCTTCACAATAGCTAGACGAAAGCATCAACGACCTCACGTTATGGTTGATCCTGTATCTAAATCCACTCAAGAGGAGGCAATGTATGAGGCAATGACCTATAAAAAAAAAAAGGTATGAGGCAATGCGAGCTAGGCAGGAGATTGCCTCTGGAAAGAAAACTTTGTGGTCAGTTCCTTCAATAGAAATAGACATTGGCCAAATCCATGGCGAACGTACGAAAAAGCTGGAGAATGAGGTGGAGTTAGTTAAGTTGCATCTAGATCAAATTACGAATGAGATGAGTGAAAATAGAAACTGGTTTAAGGCACAAACAGCAAGATCTGGAAACTCCATGGTCCTATTTCAACAGCAGATTGAGAAGCAAGTGAGTTCGTTGGTCGAGATCTTACCATAAACCAAATGCTCATAGGTCTATCTTGGGTGATCCACCAAATAAAAACATTGGTGCTTCTATCCAGAACCTACATTATACACCATTCACACAACAAATTCCTTTTACTGGCAATTATGGTATCGAGGTAGAGGACTATGGATATGAGGACGTGGGGCGAATGAGGAAGGCAAAGATGCCTTAGACTGATTTTCCTAAGTTTAATGGTAAGAAGCCTCATTCGTGGATAGAGAGGAGCAATGGTTACTTTTCTATTTACTCCAGAATCCATGATTACGAGCGTGTAGAATTTGCAAGGATGCACTTCGAAGGAGACACGGATGAGTGGTTTAGAAGTTTGAGGTCGCATAAACCAACTGAGTGGAATACTTTTATAGCTGCTGTCCTTATTCGTTTTGACACAGAGGATCTGGACAATTTGCTTAAAGAGTTCATGTATATGAAACAAGGGAGTGGAAAAAAAATTGCAGGATTTACTCTGTAGATTTGATCCTCTAGTGACTTTAATGATGAATGCATACCCTGACTTTGTTTGGAGAGATTTTCTATAAGGGAAATTTTATTGGAAGTCTTCAATTCGAGTTGAGATCTGCTGTGAGGGCAGATCATCCTACAACACTACTACAAGCTATTGCCTCGGCTAAGAAACAGGAACGTTCAGTGATGTACTTGGTGGATAAAATTGTAGCAGAGGCACTTCAGAAGATGAGTTCAAAGCCTACTAGCCGCCCGAATACTCAACCACCCTATAAATGTAAACCTGCAGTAGCTCCTAAGAAGAGGAGATTTATTTCAGATGCATAAATGAAGAACAGGATTGAGAAGAAGTTGTGCTTCAAGTGTGGAGCACCCTTTGTGCCTGGACATAGATGTGCTACAAAATTATTTGCTCTGGAGGCAAACATTGAGTCTGATCTTAGTCCTGTTGAAAATGTTATTGAAAGCTTGAATACTGAAGATAGTCCGCAGGAAGATATTGGGGTAGAAGGAAACTTGTCCCTTAACGCTATTTGTGGTCATAGTAACATTAACACCTATCCAGTTAATGGGAGAACCAATTCAAGTGTTGTTTGACAGTGAGAGCTCCCACTGTTTTGTTGATCATAAATTAGCAGAGAGGATGTGATGCTTGATGGAATACTCAACACCAACGATGGTGGAAGTGGTGGATGGTATGAAGAAGCTTAGTGAAGTGAAGTGTAAAGAGTTTAAATGAATTATGCAAGGGGTAGAGTTCACGTGTTCCCCTAGGACTTTCCTTTTGCATAGCTATGACCTCATATTGGGAGGGGATTGGCTGAGAGAGCATGGCTCAGTACTCTATAACTACATTAGCATTGTTGTTACCATCATCAAGGAGGGCAAATCTATTGAGATACAGGCATACCAGGGCAAGCAAGAACTGAAATTCATCACTACCAAACAATTATCTAAGATGATTAGAGGGGGGCAACAACCACTGTTAGCAAGGTCTATTCTGAGCTAGATGCTGAAGAAGGAGATGTCGTGAGAGCAAAATTTTTTAGCATGGCCACTAGTAAGTGGGACAGATCAACCTTTAGAAAGAATATTGATGGGAAGATTAAATTGAGTGAGAGATCAGAGACTGATCTGAACAACTATAATGCAGAGGATTTGGGGGAAGTGCTGGAGGAATTTGCGGATGTATTTCAGGAGCCTACAACCTTACCTCAAGTCCGTGAAATTGAGCATGGTATCAATCTGTTTCCCAATGTTGTACCAAGGAAGGGTCCATTTGGTAGTTGGATTGGTCCAGCTCGGCTTCGCGGACAATTGCTAGTCACCTGTGGGTTATGAATTTTGGTCCTCTGTTTGGTACTGACTATGAGGGATAGCGAACTAGAAGCATCTCTTGTTTGGTATGAGTGATTATACCTGCGGTTATCCTCCCTATTCAGGATTATGGTGTGCATTTACACAAAAGCCCTCGAAAATCAAGGTATAAAACTCCCAATTTTTTTGGTTGAACCCTAATTTTGGGATTCTTCTTCCCGACTTCCAGACGTTCTCGACAATTGCAACATGGAGAACTCCCCGAAATGAAACAAGATGATGTTCCTGAAAGTGATGGAGACTCCTCCTTGTAAGATTCTTATATTTGGTTTGCTTCAGTTCCTTCTGCCGTTTCTGTGAAAAACCTAGTAACTTCAATCTGCAAATTTTCTCACGACGAAACAAGATGACGAAGAAAATCGATGAAGAATGGTTCCTTTCACTATTGGATCTATGATTTCTTTCTTGGAGGTGCAAAGAGGAGAACGTCAAGCAGTCATAAGTGAAACAATCCGTGAAGATTTTCGTCTGATGAAGAATCGCGTGAAGATTTCTTTCTGGATTTGGGAATTTTTGGAAAGAGGTTTTGATTTTTATATTTGGTACTTCGGTAATAATTGAGTGTTGTAAGGGTAAAATGGTAAATTGACAAATTGGCTAAAGGTGGGATAAGCTAAACCCTGCATAAATTCCGGATAAAAATGTGGGGGCAATCCATGTTCTATCCCTGCCCGAGAAGTTATCCCGTGGGCAGGGAAAATGTCGATCGGGTTACCAAACATGGATATAAATGGGATAACTCACTGAAAACCAACTTTATCCTCCTTCAAACATGCTACCAAACGGACCTGAAGCATGTCCCTTATAGGACACCTCACTTCCATAAGGATGAGATTGAGAGAATGGTGGGGGAGCTCATAGAGGCAGGATTAATAAGGAGGAGCCATAGCCCTTTCGCTTCTTCTGCCCTGCTAGTAAAGAAGAAGGATGGAAGCTGGAGGCTTTGTGTAGATTACAGATTCCCCACACCACTCATTGATGAGCTAATGGATGAGTTATATGGAGCAGTCTGGTTCAGCAAGTTGGACTTAAGAACTGGGTATTTTCATACAGAATGAAGGAGGAAGACATGTAACTCAACAGCTTTGTCACACATCATGGGCAATTTGAGTTCCTGGAGATGCCATTCGGATTGTGCAACGCCTCGGCCACTTTCCAATGCTTAATGAATAAGGTATTCTCTAATTTACATGGAAATTTGTACTAGTTTTCTTTGATGATATATTGGTGTATAGCCGCAGTTGGGAGGATCACCTTAACCATTTGAGGTCTATGTTGGTTGTTATAAGAAATCATCAGTTATTTGCCAAGGAGACAAAGTGTTCTTTTGGGCAGCAGACAATGGAATATTTGGGACATGTGATTTCTGAAGAAGGAGTTGCAACGGGTCCAACCAAAATTGATGCTATGTTGAACTGGCCAAGGCCTACCTCCCTGAAATCACTGAGAGGGTTCCTAGGTTTGACAGGATATTATAGGAAGTTCATTAAGGACTATGGAACCATAAGCAAACCACTTACCAAGTTGCTGAAGAAAGAGGCTTTTCAATGGGATGAAGTTGCTGATAAGGCCTTGGAATTACTAAAACAGGCAATGTGCAACGCTCAAGTACTGAATCTACCTAATTTTGAGGAACGGTTTGTGGTGGAAACGGATGCTAGTGACTTAGGGATAGGAGTTGTCTTGACACAAGGGGGAAAACCTATAGCCTACTTCAGCAAATCCCTGGGACAGAAGCAGATGGGACTATCCACTTATGAAAATGAGCTGCTAGCTGTGGTTCTGGCTGTGAAGAAATAGAGTGGGTACCTGCTGGGATCTCCTTTCATTATTAAGACAGATTAGCAGGCCTTGAAGCACTTGCTAGATCAAAAATTTCACACAATGACTCAACAAAAACTCACCTCTAAGTTACTAGGGTACGACTATGTGGTGCAACATAAGAAGGGCGTAGAAAATAAAATTGTTGATGTATTGTCCATATTCGGACCTGAGATCACGACCAGCTGCTTCAGTATTTCACAAGTAGCAGACTGGATTATGGAGGTACTAGAGAGCTATACAGAGGATATACAATTCTCAAATATTTTGCAGGCTAAAACTGTGAATGCTAGCAGTTACTCAGAATATACACTACATAATGGAATACTGAATCATAGAGGCAGAATCTGCGTGGGAAAGGGGACAAGAATAAAATTCAACATCATATTCACGCTGCGCAACTCTCTAGTGGGAGGACATTCAGGAATACAGGTGTCTTGAAACTTGCTCTTAGCTCAGTCTACCACCCTCAAACTGATGGGCAGACTGAGCGTGTCAACAGGTGTCTTGAAACCTATTTAAGGTGCATGTGTTCCCAGAAGCCGAGTTCATGGTATAAGTGGTTGCCCCTAGCAGAGTTTTGGTACAATTCCACCCACCATACAAGTGCAGGGATGACTCCCTTTAGAGCACTCTATGGATATGAGGTGCACCACATCCCTCTGCCATTGTCTACCTATGCTATTGGTGGATCTATTAAGGAATTCCTACAACAAAAAGAATAGATACAGGGGGTGCTAAAGGAAAATCTAATCAAGGCCCAAGAAATAATGAAGATCAATGCAAATAGGCACAGGATTGAACACAACTATGCAGTGGGGGATCAAGTGTATCTCAAGTTGCATCCTTACCGCCATAATTCTCTGCAGTTTAGGCAAAACATGAACCTGTCTCTGAGATACTATGGACCTTACACCGTACTAGAGAAGATAGGTACCGTAGCTTACAAGCTAGATGTACCAGGTTCTAGCAAAATACACTTAGTTTTCCATGTTTCACTACTTAAGAAGAAACTTAAGCGAAGAGAGATACTTTCTGGGGAGCCTCCATTGATGAATACAGGCGGGAGCTTTGTGATCTATCCTGTTTGGGTGATGGACAGGAGAGTAAAACCCAGAAAGGAGGGGCCTAAGGAGGAGTGTCTAGTGCACTGGATTGGCTCCACACCTGAGCAGTCCACTTGGGAAGAAGCTACTCTTATCCACAAATATTTCCCTCAGATAGACCCTTGGGGACAAGGTTAAAAAAAAGAGAAGGAGATGTAATGAATGGCCAGACTAATGTTCCAAATTCACTTATTGATTGGCAAGTTAAGAAGAAGAGGTGCAGGAGGCAGAGGAGGGCCGTGAAGAAGGAAATCATACCGAACTAAACAGTCTAAAGTCGTAGATTAAGTCGCGTTCTAAATGTAATAGACTTATTTGGTGTTGAGACTTAGCCACGTTTTTACACAGGGAATAATATAACTGGGACACTATGTCAATTTGTCGAATATGAAAAAGTATGACGTGTTTTAGAAAATCTGTTTCTCTTTTCCTTCTTCCATTTCCTCTGTTCCAGTTCTTGTTCCCTAAAATTCTCGAGTAAATCTATAGGGATTCGTCTCTTTCAAATCTCTTGTAACAAGCCTAAACCCAGCATGTTACAAGATCACAATGGTGGCTCCTTATAAGCGAAGCCGCTCAGCGATTCCGAAGTCGATGCCCTGCATAGAAGCAGTGATTATGGCTAATTCCCCTTCAAATCTCCTTGCAATTCTCGTCATATGTTAGATTCGTATTCTCTCTTCCTGAAAGGCTATATGAAGAAAATTCACCGGTCAAGAATGAATTGAAATTGCAAGAATTTATTTGCAAACGGGAACTGCGCCTATCTGGTGTTCCAGTATGACATTCAGCTCTTACAGGATATTCACACCTGATGATAATCCTCACAGAAAGAGCATCGGAGTTCGACTTTCTAGATGATATTTGACTTTACTTCTTACCCAAAAGAAAATTAACTTTGCATTTGGCCATCACCAGATGAAAAACAATAATTCAATGAAGTTAGAGGTGTTTAAACTAACATGAACTGTCAGATCTAAGATTCCAGTTAACGGGCACAGTCAGGAATTCGATTACAGTTTAAGGTTTTGATGAATTATATTTGGTAGGTTATAAATACGGACAAAACCCGATGATTAACCATACTAGAACTATCAACGATGTCGAAATCATGCTATAAAAGTGAAACGTTTCTAGTTAATTGATGTCAAAATCATGCTATAACGATTTTGAACTAGAACCATCAGTTCACATGAACCGGTCATCCATAGATGAAGTTGGGGTTAGCAATGCTATGAAAAACTATTTTTGGTTAATACATGATACCTAAATTCGCATGTCTTAATTAGATCTAAAAGCTTTGATTTGCCTAGATTGGATCATCACGTTTATACAAGTGAAGTTGTGGATCATGCCAGGAACTAGGCGGATGATGTAACCGGCTATAATGGAAATAAGCTAACAGTGCCACGAGCTTGATCCATTTTTTTTATAAGCCAAATTTCATTATGTATAAATAAAGTATGTACAAAAAAGGAGAAAAAGAAAAGGAGTGCAAAAATACACAATACAAAAAAACTCCTATCCTACTAGAAGGTTCAACCAGCTAATGTCTTTGAGATTGAGTTGACTATCGCGTCTATCCTTCATACCCCCCTCTGATATAGCTAAGGGTGATCTGGTTTCTGGCTCACCTAGCGTCATACTAGATTACAAAGCATCTCAATATTCAGATCATCGCCATCATCCGCTATTCACCAAAGCATAATGTCATGACTGTCACATTATCAATTTTCCATTGTATGAAAATTGGTACATAGCTCGGTTATGTTTGGTGAGTTATCCCTGTAATGAGTGAGCGGTGGTACTCTGCCAAACATGCATATCAGATCAAAAAAAAAACAGAAGTAGAGAACCTTTGTAGCAGTAGAAGATTCTTTCTATCATGAGCTCCATGAAATCCATTAACCTCCTTGTTGCTAATACTTTCCACCGTTAGTAGAATGGTTGCCTCATTGCTGCTGGATTTCTCGTTCAAGACAATCAAGGATATAGTCTCTGACTAATCGGATGACAGGTTTTCTGCTTCCTCACCACTCTCTTCTCCAATGATCATTAACTTGGCCTCAGTCATGGAAAATTGGATCATATGATCATACTTTCTTTAGCCATGTTTTCTAAGATTCTGGAAGAAAATCACTTTTCTTCCAAAGCAGTTCTTGAATCATTTATGGCCATTTAATGGGATGAAAAAAACAATGATGAAATGCATTCTGATCATCAAAATAAAAACGTGCACCACTGATGCCACCCCTGCTTTTTGTGTTTTTACTATACTGTGGACATAGTACAATGCCTCCACATTTAGTTTTTTGTTGATCACCTTCCAGAGATTTACCACTGCACACCATCAAGGTATTTTGTGGTCTTCGTGATATGAATACCTGCAATAGGAATTAGCACAAGACAGTTTGGTAAGATTATAACTTAGTCAGTGTGTGTGTGTGTGTGTGCATGTTTTCCTATTTTTACACCAGACTGACTGATTGATGATCTTCCTTTGTGCTGTCCGGTCTCCATAGCAGCTTTATGTGCATCCGTTAATTTGATCCTCTGTTGCCTCCATCCACCATCCAGAGCTTGTGTCCTTAGCTTTCTTCCATTTCCACCTCTACTATTTAGCTTCATATCAAACCGTGTGTATCTCGCAGACTGCATCTCCTGCTTTTCACTGATTCTTTTCTGCTACACTCTCAGCCATTTCTGCTACCTAAGACTGCAAATCCACGGATATGGCTATACTGCCATTTATGATGTGCCCCACGTGAATTGCTTCCTAACTTGTCCTTCCATTTTGCGAGTTTCTGAGGCATGAATCTGGTGCCATCATCCAATCATTCAGAGAATACATAAAGCATGTTCTTGTAGATTTTGCCTTTATCCACTTCCAGCTGCTAACCATTATCCTGTTTAGTGTGCATTTGGTGGAGCTTCTTCTTGCCTGAAGTGAATCCGATTCCTTAGCCTCCACAACTGCCAAAACATTGAACACCATGGCACTTTCCGCACTTATCGGTCAATACCACCCAGTGTGTTCAGTAATATGCTCCTTAGTGGTTGTGGATTTGTCATTCTTGCGTTTAACCAACCATTCATCAGCGTCCACACCTTTTTGGTAGCATTACACTCTCTAAAAAGATGTTCATATTCTCCATTGTCTCCTTGCATATTGTGCACTGAATCGGTTGTTCCTCTCCAATCACCCCTCGGTTCTTCAGATTCTCTTTTGTTGGCAATGCCTTTTGGATCATTCGCCATTTGAACATTGATACCTTCTTGGGTATAAATCTCCCCCACACTTTCTCCAATGCGGGGTGAGCAAACGGTAAATGGTAACACCAATGTACCATTTTTAACGTTAATGGTTTTTCATTACCATTACTGTTACCGTACTGGAATACCGGGAAATCGTACTGTTACGGTATTGCGATAAACGGTACGGTAACTGTATTTTATCGTTACTGCCATTATTATTATTTTATTATTTTTTTGCTTTTTTGCTAATTTTTTTTAATATTTCTAATATGAATTATGATAACCATTTATACATAATTTTTCTTATTCGCTCAAAGAGCATTAAAGATTATTTAAAATTTATTGCATTTATTTAAAAAAATTGACAATATAACATTTGTTATTTTATTTATAATTAATTTTAAAAAAACCTGTAGCACCTTAGTTCGTACAAATATGATAAAATATAATCAAAAAATAAACACCATAAATAAGTTTAAATAAATCTTATAATTCAACATCACCACATCAAGTATCAAGCAATGAAAACCGAATCACGTTCAAATTAGTATGTAATTCTCGCCATCGCCCTCTTCAAGTATGTCCTGAGGCCTTTATTCCAACTCTGCATAATAAAAATGTAGAGTATATTGAGGCCAAATAAATATACAATTAAGTAAGATGTAAATAGTAAAATAGTTTTAGAATAAAACAGTTATCACTTGTGTCAAGTAGGTAAGCCTCTTGTTCTTCCGTCCCCTCGCAATGGTAGAGATTCTCTGTGTTTTCTTTGAGCCAATCTTTAGCACATATCAACCCCTCAGTCATCTTTGGTCCCATAGAACTTCTAAAAATGCTTAGAACCCGACCTCCTGTGCTGAAAACTGATTCAGAATGCACTGTTGTGATTGGAATGGCAAGAACATTGCAGGCGATTCTAGAAAGTATTGGAAACCTGGATTCGTTCATTTTCCACCAATCCAAAATATTGTATGAAGCTGTTAGAGGTTCATTTCTTTCCATGAGATACCTATCCAACTCACTGTGTTGGTCCATTTGCACTTTTCGGGCCAAGAAAGCGTCGAAGTCATCGCACAACCGGTTAGGAGAAGAACTAGTACTAACCCCAACCTGCTCAGTAGAAGATGTACCACACAACGAACTATATTCAGCAAAAAGATCTTCTATCATTTTTTTAACCAATGCAAAAGCATTTTTACTAGCATCATCACTTAGAGCTAGGCTAAACCAATACTCAAACCAACCAAGCTTATATTTCGGTTCAAGAACCGTAGCGACAAATAAGTACCTGTTGATGATAAATAGCAGTAAGTACCTATGAATGCGAGAAAATTAAGAAGACCAATAGGTTAGGTTAAAATAGTACCTATTGAGCCTCAATTCGGGTCCTCTGCAGTAAATTCTCCACAATATTTTCAAACTTGACCTGCATTCTCCCCGCCATCAATGCAAAGCTGTTATCATTGCTCAACATAAAAGTGTCTAATTGCATCTTTATATTGGCCACCTCTGCAAAAAAAAAAAATATGGGCAGCGCATGTTTTGGAGGCGGATAAACTCAAGTTCGCTTCATAAAATAGTTTCAAGAACTTAATGAATTTCTTAATACGATACCAGTCGTAGGATGTAGGAACTCCCGCGTGTGCATTTGACCCATCTCTAACCTCCAACAAATACTCCCACCAAATAACCATCATCCATCTCCAAAATTTCTTCAGATGCAGCATGATGTTTCTCCACAT
>JAOWBN010220694.1:0-13230 GCA_028565015.1 Pinguicula moranensis | reverse complement strand
ATGTTGAGAGTATTCACCAGACTAAAGTGAAAAGTGACAGCTCAGGGAACATGATCTTGTATGGAGAGGTGTGTGGGCGGTGCAACAATCATATGGCATTGATGCTATGAGGTTAACAGGCTGAGCAATATCAACTACCACGGTAAAGACACATGCTGTCATACTCTGTATGGTTGTCTGAGTAATTGAAGGTCAGTAGATCAATGTTGCTATATCCATTTTGCTTGACTTTATGGAATACAGCAACAATCTCAGAACTGGTACGGCATGCAGGCCGAGCCGGGTTTTTTTGATGCTGTAAAGACTCTTGTAGCCATTTCATAGCAGCCTGCATAGCTGACTGCCACTGATCACTGCTGTGACTATACCTACCTTTCTCATACGACGAATTACCGTTGTCTTATTTATTTTTGTTTTCATTTACGCTTTTTATACTTTCTTATCATTTGTAAGAAAGTTTTACATATTCTTTTATTAATGAAATTTGGCTTACCAAAAAAAAACTTTGTCCTTTCTGTGAAATTATATGCCCCTGGACAATCCATTCCCTAACCATAAAATGATTCTTCTCCCAACTAAAAGTCAATTTACATTCAATACATCTATCAAGCACAAGGGTCAATTTTTTAAGGCAATCTTCAAATAAAGTTCCTTACATCGATAATCATCCATAAATACTTTGATAAACTTTTCAATCATGTCAGGAAGATAAAAAGCATGCACCTCTAGAAGCTAGCCAGAGCATTACACAAACCAAAAGGCATTCTTCTATACGCAAATTTAAAAGGAACATGTGAATGTAGTCTTGGCTTGATCCTCTTGTGCAATGAGGATTTGGTAAAATGCTGTAAGACCACAAGAAAGCAATAAAAGTCATGTCCTATTAATTGTTCTAACATTTGGTCAATAAAAGAGAGAAGGAAATGATCCTGTTTTGTGAAAACATTGAGCTTCCTATAGTCTGTGCACACCTTCCATCCAGTCATCATTCGGGTTGGAACCATATCTCCATGATCATTCTTCACTACTATTATGTCCGACTTCTTTGGTACCACATGGATCAGGCTCACCCACTTGCTATAAGCTATGGTAAAGATCACCACATTGTCTAAGAGATTTATCACCTCCTTCTTAACAACCTCTTGCATAATTGGATTAAGCCTCCTTTGGGGTTGACGAACTGTTTAGCATCATCCTCAAAGCTCAATCCGGTGCATGAATTGGAAGGGCTTATTCCCTTGATATCTGAAATGCTCCATCCAATTGGCTCCTTATGCCCCACGAGCATTTCAACCAATTTACATTCCTACGTAGAAGTAAAACAAGAGGATATAATAACAGGGTAAGCATTGCCTTTTCCAAGAAAAACATATTTGAGATTGCTTGGGAGAAATTTCAATTCAAGCTTAGTTAGCACGCTGACAATGCGCTAGGAGATAAATAACGTTAAGTGCTAGGAATGATCTCACCGGAATCACGTTTGCCTTTGTCAAGCAGGTGTTATACGAGCCACCTCTCCCTCGCGCGAATCTCCTGTGGTGTCCAAAGTCAAGGTTGCCTCAAGGTTATCTCACATAATTTCTTTAATGTAGATCTATTCTACAAGGACATCGATGCAATCCACCAAGAAGTTATCCTCTAACATGCAAATGGATGGTACTACCTTTGGACCAAAAAAATCTTACTTTCACTTTTTCCTCCAAAAACTTTCATTATGATTTTGCAATCGTGGAGCATTACTCTTGTTCTCGTGGTATCCATAAATGGTCTCCCAAGTAGTACATGATGATCTTGATCCTTGGATGAGGTTCCTTCCACATACATAGGTACAATAAACTTGTCCACTTGGACTAGCAAGTCTTCAACAATCCCCCTAGCATTCTAGACCGATCTATCAGCAAACTACAGCCTCATGTTCACCGGTTTAATTCCATTCAACCCCCACTGAATGTGCATAGTGTACGATATAAGGTTGATACTTGCTCCAAGATCCAACATAGCTTGTGCTACTCTATTTGTTCCATGGATACATGAATATTGAAGCTTCTTGGGTTTCTCCTCTTGCTAGGTATGCCCACCACCATAATTATTGACTATAGGATTAATAGTTGCTCACACTTCCTTTTGTTAGTAATGAGTTCTTTAATGAATTTACAACAAATAGGGACATTTTCAAAAAGATCCAGTAGAGGCAAGTTAACATCTACTTTAGAAAACATTGAGTAGAAAGAATCAAACTACTTATCCTTTTTGGTATCCCGGGAAGGGAACCTACAACACATATCTACTTTTCTCCTTTTGGGCTTCCGGTTTTGAATTGCTCCTCTATTCAATTGGAGAAGCTTCTTTTGGAGCCTTTTTCGGTGCATGGTCTTCGTTTTCTACATACGAAGGTGATTCATTAGATAATTGGGTTTCTCGATTACCTTGCCACTTCTCAATGTTGTAATGGCTTAGAGGTGCTCACATGGTTTACATTCGAAGTCATGCACGAGTTTTCACTTGGTCCCCCATGTGCTTGAGCCCCTTTTCCCAAAGAATTAAAGTGCCCATTGTTCCATTTTTGGCATCCCTGAGAGACTTAGATGAGCGCTTGGAGCATTTCCTCTAAACTTATGTTAGGATTGGGTTCACTTGATACTTGGTAGCATGGGGAAGGAAGTATGATACTCCCGTGTCCTTGGTGACTCTCCTAGGTTTCGTTCCACTTTCCACCATGTATATAATGTACGGAACCCAATTGGCTTGCTCATGAACCAGCCCATTGACCTGGTTAGATGGGCATACATTAAAAGAATGACCTCGTACCCCACAAGTGGAGCACACTACTTGTTGTGCTCGTTGCCTCATTCTAAGCAGCTTTACTTGCCTGATGAGCTTGGACAACTGCTCTGATGTAGTTTCTGAGGCTCCATTAGGCCTCCCTTTTGTGGACTTGATCCATCGTTCTGCATCTAAAGAGGGCAAATATTTGTTTCATGCCCAAGAGTTTAAAAAATGTTACAATAGTCTCCTTTCCTGTTATAATTTATTTCCTCACCAATTTCCAAGATAAGATCGTAATAAACAAAAGTAAAATAGATAATAAAAAAAAAAGCTAACAAAAACTAAACTCAAAATCCAAGTCCCGGGAAACGATGCCAAAATCCCTTGCTAGATACCTAGAGAAATTATCCCTAAGCACCTATCGTAGTAATATTCAAAGGTGGACGGACAGGTGTAGAGTCGGTGAGCCAACCATGGGATTGATTCTCTCAAGGACTCAGGGTGATTAAGCTTAAATAATACCAGTGTTTACCTAAAAGAAATGTAAAATGAAAGGAATTGAAAATAACTTGGTTTGGGACCATTTTTACTCTATTGATTATCTAATACGCTAATCTAACAAACAACTAAATTAACTCTTAATTAAGTCCAAAGGGGAAGAATGTATGGGTGCCTTAGTTTCATCTAATCACGTTGTGTTTGATTGGTGTTATAATATGCAAACATAATGGGATCCATTTAGTACACGGGAGTCCCAGGTTGGTGGTTAGTGATTCATCTTTTAATTGGCTATGGGGATCCATTTAGTGCATGGAAGTCCCTATAATGTTTTGCAATCATTCCTACGAGGGGTCCGTTTAGTGCACAAGAATCCCTCAAGTAATGATTATGGGCATTCGTTCCTAGACTTAAGCATCTATCTAGCCTCTATTAACTTAGGTACCTAGTTGTTTTGGTTTCATTGGAGCCGGTTTTTGGTCGACCGATACTACAAGTTTTCTAAATTATCAAAAGTTGCCTATAGGGGATAACAATAAATAATCCTTAATTTCAACATTAAACCTTAAACCCAACCTATTAAATCATAACAAACACCATCACCAAACCATAACCCAATTAAACGTAACTAAGTACGCATACGATAGGTTTAGCTACAATAATCCATAAAACAATAAACAAAGTTAGCACTAGTTGAGGGTTGAAACTTTTCTCCCCACTCAATTGTAATGAATTGCAAATTGTAAATATAAAAATCCTAGAGGGAGAAGCTCTCAAGGGAGGAGTAAAAGTAGAGTGAGAAAAATAGTTGTAGGAAATGAAAAGTTTCTAAAAAAGTATAAGGTTTAAAGTATATAGTCCTAGGGTTTTAAGTCTGGCGTACACTTGAAGGTATGTAGTGTGCGCTATACATGTGGTTAGCAAATTCAGATGGTCTGTGGAGTATGCTCGTCTCCATGGTTGCTCCAGAATGTGCTTGGAAAGCTCACGAGTACTTTGTGGCCTGCGCCAATCTTTGTAGCGGTGTGCACCAAAATCTGCCTTGGGACCTCTCGAGTGATCTGTAGCATGTGCCAATCTTTGTGGCAGTGTGTGCCAAAATATGCCTTTGGACCTCTCGAATGTTCTGTGGCGTTCGACCGTCTCTAGAGAGGCGTAAGCCAAATACATTGCACTTGTTTTTGCTAGATGTTGGCATAGGCTAGCTCAATATTGGCGTGCGCTAGACACTTTTTGGTTCTTCTTTCCTTGCTAGGCTAATTCTTGCTCATTTCCATCATTTGTTTTTGTCTCTCTCACAACAAACATCTCCCGGTCACCTAATAACACAATTAGAAATAAACCAAGTAAAACAAACACCAAAAACACAACAATTATTAGAGAAACAAACAAAAACTAATCTAAAGGACCCTGATTAATCGGTAAAGCCAATTCATCAACCAACAGGACCATCGTTGACCAACTGAAGATAGCATTCCAAGATAGTAAAGGAGGATGTGTGGATGAACTACCCTGGGTGCTCTAGAGTTATTGGACAACTCGTAGAATAGCAATAGGGGAAACCCCTTTCGCCCTAGTTTATGGATCCAAGGCTGTGACTCTGTAGAGCTCGCGATCCTTGGACCTCAGAATGCTCGAGGAGAAAATGGCACGAGCCGAAGGCACCATCCCCAGGTATCTAGACGCAACTAAGCGAGCCTACGACATAAATGTAAGGCCCCAAGATTCTAATAAGGGATACAAAATGCTTAAAAAATGCGAGAAGCATGCAAGAAAGCTATGGACAAACTAGGAAAGCTCGTACTGGGTAGCCAAGGCCTAAAACAAAGGATCCTGCCTGCTGGATACAATGGAAGGGAGTACATTAGGAAGATCATGGAATGCCAAAAAAACTACAGAAGTACTATCAATGAAGGGTGCAACCGTGGCCTCCCCATCCATCTTGTATCCTTGCTAACTACTGTTGACGTATTTGCAAGTGTACAAAGTCGAACAAGTAATGAAGTGATAAAAATGAGTGTCGAATCATGATAATTGTGGATGATAGGCCCCAAAATTAGTAAGCTTAAAACAATTTGGACCAATGATAAAGTTTTGGGATGCTAAACTACTCAATAAACAGACATAATTAAACATGACAAGAAAAGGAGACTATTTTTGGTTTAACAAACGAAATGCAGGCGACAAATTCAGTTGGGTAGAGTTATTGGGTGATTGACTTCACCACTTAGTGTTCTTGGAATATGTTTTTCTCGATTCAACCTTTTAAGTGTTTACCTAGTTGTCTATCGAATTTTTCTTGTTTAGGTAATCCCATAGGTATTATCATACTATGGCAATTAGAGTTGATTTTACCAAATCTAGCTTAATCTTTGCCTCTTGACCTACAATTAAGCTTAGTGAACTAGTAAGAGTTGGCCAAACAAATGCAAGTTAATAAGAAAGCAGAATAGAACCAAACAACTTCAATAAAGTCTCAAAAAGCTAAACATTCAAAACAAACATCCAAGTCCATCAAGGGCTACATCATGCCTAGAGAATGGTACTAGACCATGCTCAAGGCATGGACTTCACAATAATAAGCTAACTCTGAGTTCATTGTGCGAAGAACAACAAAGAAAAGAAAACCCACTTTTCGGATGATTAGTGAACTCGCCCAAGAGCTCCTTCTCGTACAAGCTTCCAAGATGTGTGAAGTGCAAGATTGTGTTCCATCACCATAAGTCTACCCTGGGAAGTGAATTTGTAGAAAATATTTTTAGATCAAGGGCTTGGGAGACATTTCTCTCTCAAAAGTAGGGGTTAAATGATCAGTTTATAGCAACTTATGCAATTAGGGAGTTGCAATTTCCCGTCAAAAATCATGTGGCAATCTAGGCTACTGGAGTTGCAACTTGTAACTTGGGGCCACTGCCTTGCACTTTTGATCATTTTGGTTTGTTAATCAAAATCATCAATCCTAAGCAAAATAGGAGAAATAGGCATCAAATGCACAATTATTCCTTGAAGATAAGCAGTTTTTAAGTATAAAATTCAAATATAAGTTGGAACAAAGCCAACTTATCACCTACATCTCTAGGTAGTACAACTTTTGCAAATGTTATTTGTAGGAAAAACAACAATAGAGGAACAGTTCCCCATTTGGAGTGAATCTCGCAGGTGAAATGCATTGGAAAGAGGCCATCAGAGTCCTGGCAAGAACCCTACATGAGATCACTGGGATTCGGGCTGATTTAGCAGATTCTAATATTATTGACCAATTTGGGCGTATATGCAGAAATCTTTCTCATTATCAAAGCGGGTCTTCAAAAAAAAATCTTTATACCGAATGAAGTATATACTTCAGCTTTCGTGAACTAGAACATTGGCTCAGAAACACAAAAGTAAAACGCTGATGAGATTATGGAAGTCAATATTCTTTCATTTATTTCTACTGCACTCCAATAATCCAATTGTTGAATCAATTGTGGCTCATGGACTCTGTTCATGGAGGGTACTGAGCGAATCGACTACACGAAAGAATCAAGACCCTCCCTAATCTGATATTACAGTGCCGGTATAGCCCGCAATTCTCTTTTTTTTTTATTATTATCTTGGAGATTGTGTAATGCTTACTCTGAAAGTCTTCGTTTATACCTAGTAGATCCAGAATAAAAAAAATTGTTTGTGACAGCAAAAGCAATAAAAAAATCCAATATATAATAGAATTTTCAAGGTCGCAGGCATTCAGATCAAAAAACCAATTAATATATTCGTTAAATAATAAAAAAGAAAATGAAAAATACTATAAATATACTTAACAATAGGTCCTGGAGACTTTTTGGTTCATCATGCTATTGCTCTAGGTTTAATAGAACCTATCACTAAAATCCCCCTAGAACCTACGGGCTCCCCTTGAAAAAAAAGACGTCTGGAGTCTAACGTAGCTCCCAAAGCAAAATGAAAAAATATCAAAGACTAGCACTGAGCTCCCCACCTAAGAAATGTGAAATCTCGCACAGAGGAAACACCATACTCCTTTTGCTTGGTATGGGGGAGGCTATCATGCTCCTCAAGGGTAAAGGTACAATAGCCTTTCGCGCATAAATCCGCGCAGCATCAATCTCTTCCTATTGAATTTGAAGTTGAAGCCTCAACTGGGAATCTCTTGTTGCATCAACTTAGTAGCAGGTGATTCCCTCTTAATACGGCATCTTTAAGAACTAGCTCACCGTAACTCTTCGTACATGCGCTCAACAAGAGTGGGATTTCCCATGACCGAAGTTGCTAGCTACACAGATGGAACATTAACCCGAGGCAAAAAAGATAGTCATTATATATCTGCAAGAGACCCTTGTACCTGGTCATTGCCTCAGGCTATCACCTCGTCCAGATTGCGGACACCAAAAGCCCTCTATCCTTCCCCGATATGTCCAGGGGTGTTAATGCTGAGGGCACCATACCCATAGGAAAATTACTTGTCACCAGGGACTTTCCTAATTGGTGAAGGGATCGACAATGTAGCCTATCAAAAGCCTCATCGGGCATCTGCAAAGCCACATCAGGATCAATGCAAGGAGGGGGGCGAATGACCTTTTGGTTAGGACTCGCTTTACAACTTGACCTCCCCAAGGAAGCCACTTCTTGCCTCCATAAGGAGATAAGTCACCAAAAGTGGAATTCGTAGGGCGGACGGAAAATCAATTGTCAGCACAAGCTGGGAACTCGGATTGGAACCTGGGCCATCTTGCAATCGAAGGCTATCCAAGGATTCCTCGCCCATTGACTGAGTGAGTGAATCCATACCAATCGCTTGCTCTCGGGGGTGGGTTTCTACACAGATAAACATGGGATTAATATAAAGAAATTAGAATACCCCAAAATTATCAAGATAGCTTACCCAAAGAACCCATGAAATCCAACATCACTAGAGAGAGGCCCGCCCTTGCCAAGATCTCTTCATCCATGAAAACACTCGCTTGTAGGCGGAATTGCATGAAGATAGCCATATGGAGGGAGAAAGTCTTCTTAACCCCGTTGGAGAAATCGAATGGAATACCGAAGGAAAGGAGTGAATGTGAGATTATCCCTGAGGGAGAATGGAGGAAAAAATAATATGACTTCCAGTCCTCGGTTAGTTGTGGGACCAAAGTCACTATCTCCGCCCCCAGATGAGGATAGAGTAATACCAGCACATCACTCTAATCATTGGCCTCCAAAGATACAATGAAGAAAGAGAAGAACCTTGAAAGCGTGGGTTGATAAAAAGAAAAGGACAGAGAGTCAAGGACACCAGATGGGTATACCTGCTAGGAACTAAAGAAGAGATATTCTCTAGTATGAAAGAAAGAAAGAAAAATGATGTTAAGGGAAAAACTGAGCCCTCCCTGAAATTGTGCTTCAAAAGTAGTAAAATACCCTATTGGTAGGTAAAGGGATCGATCAGTAGACTTTGGAAGGGCATTTTGTATCTCGGAGGAATGTGGTACTTCTGTCGGAAATTGGCCAACAAGTGAGAAGTGAGCTTGTGGGGACCTGTGCAAACGATCTCGGATTCGCTACCGCCATCGATGCCACATATGAGGAAGAAGCGCTGAGGCTCTTCGAGATACGATTCGACTTTCAATTTGGTGGTTGGAAGCCGAGTCCCGGGATCGTCGATTATGCGGCTTGGCCATATATGTTCCTCATCATCCAAAACGTTTAGGAATTTACAAGAGGAAAAAACTTGGACAAAGCGGGAATGTGTAAAGCCACTGCAATAATCTTATGATATAAGATGATTGTCACCCTCGGCAACCCAAAAGGTGTGCAAAAGGTGAAAAGGCACAGAAGGTGAATCATCACAAAGGAAACTGGGAGCATGTGAATAAGGGAGGAAAATTAGTTGAGTTCAAGGGCTATAATTTTATAACCCTTAAACTTGGGGAATTCATGATGTGGGAGGCAAAAAGGTTGGTAAGAAACCCATTAATGAAGGCCCATTTACAAGGAGACACCACAAAGTCACCTCTAAAAGAATATTTCATAGACCTCGGTGGTCCTTCTTGTACCCACTTATTTGAGGTTGAAGAATATCACCTCGGGTGAACATCCGAGGAATTTGCGGGAATGGCTTCCACATACATCCTCCTGACAAAAACTTGTTGCATCCACCAACAAGCCTTATCCACCTCAAGCCCAACTAAGGTGACAAGAAATAGCCTCTACGACTCGATAGCTGGATAACACGTAGCAACCACCACCCACAAATGGGCTTGACGGTGCCTGTTAAATCAATGCACCTTGTAAATCCTTTAAATAGGCAAATTTGGCCAGTGTAATAGATAAGCAATTCCGAGAGATTAAAGTTGGGGCACACTAGCTCTTATTTATGTTCACTCACAGACCCAAACCATGATAATCTACTAGTCGTTTTGCCCCTCCACTCTGAGAGTTGTATGGTATGGATCAAAGGTAACGTTTTCCTCAGTCGCATCAAGCACATCACCAGAAATATCGGAGTCTTCAACTTGGTTTTCAAAGGATTGGATGCACATCTGCTGCTTTAATGAGGTTCTCAGAATAGTGATCTGTTTGAAAGACAAATTCCTAACCATACCCAAGGCTATCACTACATAATGCATTTCCAAAAGATGGGGTTGTTTCCATGTATGATAATAATGAGACTTGATGATGTACTTGGTTTTAAATTTTTTCGTGTATATACAGACCATTTGACATAATTTTCTATTTGTAGGGTTATTTGGTGTTTCTAGACGGGACATACATAGCTATACATGCACCAATTGGGGATCAACCTCACTATAGAACTCAAAATGGTCACCTAGCAACCAATATTCTTGGAGTTTGAAACATACAAGGTAAGGTTGCAAACATGATCGCAGGGTAGGAGGGTTCAACCGTGTATGGTAGGCCTCAAGGTAACCAAGTTCATGTTTAGCAATTCACATGTTGTTAATTATGTTTGTTCTGGTAAAAACATTTTTGTTTTGATGTAGGCTACTACTACTCGTGTGATGGAGGCTATATGAATTGCAAAGGCTTTCAAACTCCTTATCGTTCTACCACATTAAAGAATGGGTTTTGGGACCTACGAGATCATAAAATCCCCAAGGAATCGTCAACTCATGCGTTGTGCAACTAAATGAAATATCAATAAGAAGACCTTTGGAATTGTGAAGAATAGGTTGGTTGTACAAAGGAGCCCACCTTATGCCCGTTAAAGACTCAAAACCACATAATCCTGGCTTGTGCTTTGCTGCATAACTTCATAATGAAACAGACACCCAATGACCCTCCACTGATCGGTGATGATACAATGGATGAAGTACACAACTTGGGCAAGATGAAGCAAATGCATTTATCTAAAATGTAAAGTCTTTGACAACTTGGAATCAGAAGAGGGATGAATGGCAGTGAAAATGTGAGATGCATATAGGGCTCAAGCACAAAACAATTTTACTTGATTTGGATGTATCAATATTGGTTGTTATGGACCGTCAATAGAGTCCAAATTTATGAGAATTCAATGTTGTTTCATAATGTGTGATGCGAGGGGACTTTTTGTTTTTTGGTAACCTGTGGTATCCGACTATCGGAATAACCGACTAATCCAAAGGGACCCATGCACAGTGACCCCCCCACATGGATCAGGCCAATCGCGGGCTGGTGTACCATTTCCCGGGGTTGTGGCCCTGCCACGTTGTCTCAGCAGTGCATTTCCACAGGCCGGAAGACCGTTGCCTGAGGGGACTTGATATGTACATGTTGTTACTATTTCCAATGTTGTTCCATTTGTATTAACTTTACTATTTCATTTTTTTTAGATAAAAAGTACTTGCATTAATAAATCTCACCCTCAAAATGAGGTGGTCATGTTACATAAGCTTCTGCATTTGGATAGCTTGTCCTTTTATCTATTACATACTCAATCATTCAGCTGATTCTAAAGCTAGAAATTGTATTTACTTACCGGTTTCTAACGTTATTACATTTTGATGTTTTTGTTATTACTGTTTTTGATGTTGTTATATTTGTATGGGTTTGTGGATATGTTATTACCAATCATAAGTTTTTATTGTTCAGTATTGATTTGTTAGGTGTTTATATAATGCTTCTTCATTTGTCAATATATGATTTAACTCAACATTTTATTACTTTGCAGGCACAACACTACCAGAATGGGGGATGAGATTGCTAACTTGGCTTTGAGCAATGTGTATGAGGAACAAGACACTCCAGTTGTGAACACCACCATCACCCCGAATAAGAGCTCCTCTAAGTCACTTTCAAAGTCTCCAAAGAAGGAAACAAAGGTGTCCAAGAAGCACTCTCCCAAGAAAAAAAAATACTTCACTTTGGACGAGAAGAAGGCTGTGTTGGTGGCGATGAAAGAGCTTAAAAGGAACTAGCTGGAAGAAAGGGTTTCATTCCAAATGTGAATCAAGAATTTGGCAGATGGTAAAGGAAAGCATTATCGTAGGAGACCCCATGTGAAGAACAAACTACACGTTTGGAGGAAATAGTATGGGCTATTAAATGACTTTGCGGGCCAAAGTGGGACAACAGTTGATCACGATACACACATGGTTGTAGTGGATATGTTAGTGCTATGCCCTAAGATAAATCACATTGGGCCTTTGTATCAACACTTTAATGTTGTATATATGATTGTAGCAACCTTACCTATTTGATTATTTACTTGGTTTATTTATAGCATTCCAAATAGTAAAGCCTAACATTGATAACTTAGAGTGTATCACAAAGAGATGTGATGATGAGACCACTCTAATTACGCTATCAATACTAAATATCCCTAACCATAATATTAGTGCGATAAGACATCACTAATACGGATAGGTTAGCATGTTCTAAGCCAATTCCTTTTGAAGAAAATAATTTATCTCATCAACTATAGTGTAGAGACACTTAAGCTAGAACATGGATGCTTGTAGTTAACAAGTACATCGGATTGACTCGCATAGAGATCACCATTTTGTCAATGGTTGATACTCGAAAAAATAGTAGATGTAATTGATCCTTATTACATAAGTAAGATGAGCTTATTTTTCTCTCTCTAAATTGTTTTTTCTCTAGCTTATCTCTAGACAAATCACGACTACACTCCACACTTGCACCGCTGTAATGGGCGAGGCGGGGAAGGATCCTCCACCATCACGTACGGATGGCGTCAATTCAGTTGCGTAGGGGGAGAAAACTTCGCTATTGGCTGGAGAAGGGGGGGCCTATGCTCTCGGAGGGCCAGGGGCAGGATGGTGTAGAGCTACTAGAGGGCTAATGGACCGTCACTGGGGGAAACATCAACGACAAAAGTGGCAGAGGACTATATGGATTGTGAGGATCGCACGGGCCGATTTCAAACGTACCGAAGATTTTCAACTTCGGTCCAATCACGAAATCAAGATCCAAAACGTATTAATCCGTGTTCTAGATGGTGAGAGTAAGCTGTACGTACCTTATAATCGCCGGACAAGGAAGAACACGCCGGAAACTTGGTCGAACCCGAAACTGTCGTGGAGAACAAAAAAGTCACGAAGTCCCCAACATAGGAGAACCTCTACCACGTGAACTCCCTGGGAAAACGAAGCGGCTGCTAGACCACAAATCCAGCGAAAATTGGTGATGGAGTAGTCGTTCGTTCATTTTTCTAGCGAAGATGATGAAGACGAAAGCGAAGTCGCGGAAAACGTCTAATAATTCTCCAACGTCGACCGACTGGAAGTTATCTCATGTAATTGGGCTTTGGGCCCAAGTGAATTAAATTTCAATTAATTCTCAATTGGGCTCACAGCCCAATTGAATTAATTCTCGTTTGGGCTCGAATTTAATTCGAGCCCAATTGCAAAATAATTCTTTTAATTTAATCTCATTAAATCCAATTATTTTCCAATTGAATTGGGTGGTCTCACCAAAACCCAATTAATTCTCGTCCATAAAATTCGCCAATTATGTCACACATAATTA